>CAUYTI010066421.1:0-265403 GCA_963575145.1 Galago senegalensis | reverse complement strand
GTTTAAGTTCTCTATGGATTCTGGTTATTAAACCTTTGTCCGAGACATAACCTGCAAAAATCTTCTCCCATTCTGATGGCTGTCTGCTTGCCTTACTTACTGTGTTCTTGGCTGTGCAGAAGCTCTTTAGTTTGATCAGGTTCCAATAGTGTATTTTTGATGATGCCTCAATTGCCTTACATTTACATTCTTGTAGGACATAATTGCTAATATTAAGCTCTAATCAGGGTGTATTTAAAAAAAAACAAAAAACGTTATTCCTTATATTTAGGAAACTTCCCAGAGTTTCTGCTCAGGCATGAATCATAGGATAGATTCAACTCTGGTGCTATGCCAAATGACTTAGTAAAATAAATTGAGATTAAAAATGGTTGAAAATACTAATTATGACAAAAGAAATAAATTAAAGAAGGAAGAAGTCAGAACTTTAGGGTGGACTGGGGCCTAGCAACAAAAGGATTTTCTGTGAATGTATCTTTTACCTAGATACAAAGGAGGAAGTGACCGCACAATTCAGGAGTGAATTTGAAGTGTACCATTAGGGGAGGGCATAGAGATTGGGCCAAGGTACGTTGTGAAACAGGTAACTGTCCAGGAATTTGGGTGATTCATTCCTGTGAATGATGAAGTTTCCAGGAGTGTAACTGGTTACACTCATAATTACTAAGGTTTGGGGCATAGAGGAAGGCTGTCTTATGAAGTTAATTGTTTTGATACTGGACTTTCAGGTTCTTGGTCTCAGTGATTTGAAGAATAAATCCGCAGACCACAGATTAGTGGCAAGACAGAATTTATTTACAGAAAATACAAAGAATACAAAAACACTAAAATTTCTAGTAGGGAGAGAAAACCCAAGTCCGGAGTGAAAAGCTCTCTCCATTTTTCTCTCTCCATCTCTCTCCATTTAGTGGTATATATAGGTGCATGGGTTCCTTCTATATGAGGCCAGAAAATGAATGGACACAGGCCCTTCTGCTGGGGCAAGGTGAATGAATGTACTAATGAATGGACATAGTTCCCTCCACTGGGGAGGAAAGTGAATGAATGTACTAATGAATGTACTTTGTCCATTGAAGCCTAGGAAACTTACATGAAATTGACCTAGGCATAGGAAATGGGGGTTCTGTATTTAGTCATAAGTGCAAAGGGGAAGGAGATACCAAGGTGCCGGTGTCTCCCCAGCAGCTGTCTGGTCCCTTTGGCTACTGGAGCCTCCAGTGGGGGAGGGAGGCTCCCCCCCCTTGCCTACGCTCCAGCCGGCTGGTTCCTCTGCCCGCTGCCACTGCACCAACACCGTCAAGGCAGAGGAGGCAGGTCCTCCAGCACAGCTCAGCTGAGCTGGCTGGGGCGCCACCTGTCTTGTATCAGTTTTCTTGAATTATTATCACAGGTTTTATAGACATCAAATTAAATGTGAAAAGATGATAGGTTTGGATTTTCAAATTCATATCATATTTTCTATTTGTTTCTGGATTAATGGTACTGAAAAAAAATCATCATCATCATCGTCATCGTAATTAGAAACTTTGTGTTCTTAAAAGAAGTACTTCGATCCTAATGTTTAATCAGGCTTAAATATTTTCACCCTATTTTATTTTTTATTGTTTTTAATAAGGAAAAATTAATTCAGGCACAAAGATTAATTTCATAAGGTGTAACTGTGTGAAAAATGAAAATTCAGTAAAGATTTGTGATGGGACAAATCGAGATGTTAATTGTAGGGAATGCACATAGGTTTTAAATGGGTTCATCTTCTAAAATTGTACATGATCTATACTCACACACGTTATATGTGTATGCATTGGTGTATATTTTTGGTCTACGCGATAGTCAAACTCTTTTTACATGTGGAACAGTTCCATAGATATGCATAGTTATATGCACACAAATAGACATTTATGTGACATAATTTTGCATATGCACACGTGTGTATATAATGCACACATTTGTATGTACGCACTGAAAATAAAGGCACAGCCTACTGTCTTAATCTGTTTTGGCAACAGCTATAAATCTTTGAGAAAAAGCAAAATGGCAGGTGGACTGTGAATCTGTCAAACATAATTCACCAAATTGATCTTTGGTCAATTTAAAAAGCTGTCAGTTTGAATTGTTTATTTCATACAATTGCCGGGAAATTGTCCAGTTTGTTTTATTTGGACAATGCTAGGTGGATATTTTCTAAGAGTCAGAAAAACTAAAAACAAAAGTCTAATTACCATTATGGGTAAAATCAAATGTATTAGTTTTGTAGCTGGTAAAATAGTTTTTTTGCACTATCCTGTGATAAAGCTCTGTGTTATAGATCCTGAATTGTGCCATTTGAAAATTATTGAAAAATAGCACAAATTTCATAAAGCAAAGTGCAATAACATGAATTAGATCAACAAGTAAATAGTGTATACATATAAGTGAAATTATGATATAGTTAATTTCAAATATCTCTTGTTCATGTTCATATATAAAAATAATGAAATTAAAATAGACATAGTCACCAAACATATATAATTTTCTCAATCATCTATACCTTTAACAATCATCTATAATTTTCAACAATCATCTATACCTTTAACAATCATTTATAATTTTCTTTTCAAACAATAACATGAAGTAAAGATGAGACATTATTCGGAACTGAGTGAGGGTAAACATTTTTTTTTAATCTATCCTACACTGCATCTGTTTATTTTACACTCTTCTCAAATGAGAAATTCAGGAATCCAAGAACTGTCCCCTGATTTTGGCTCAGAAACTTAGGCTGTCAGAATGAAAAAGGATTCAGGTTTTAGCAAAATCGGCACTGTACTTGAAGATTAGCTATTAGCTTCAAATACATGCCAGCAGCAGCAACTGGCCTTTAAATTCTCACATGCTCATTTCATTTCTGCTCATTGATTTATCCAGAGTGAGTGAGGAAGAATAAACAATAAGGAGAAAAGGACAGAAATATCTTATGCTGTTTTACTCTATTGTAGTTAATACATTTAGAGATTTTTTATTTTTTTTGGTCATACAAGTATCATTCAGTTTAATTATGATAATTAATGTTTTTTAGGCTCAGATCTCAGAATCTTTCTCTGACAATAGAATGCATATACCATGTATCAAGTACATATATGTACATGTAAGTAAGCATATGTACATGTGCATATAGGCATGTATGCATGCATGAAGACCTAGATAGCTGTATATGAACTCACAGATCATTTAAGTAGAGATATTGCATCCAGTGCATACCTTATAGCTGTTCTTGAATACATACCAATATTATATAGCTTAAGTATATGCACAGATGCTGATAACTTGAAAGCTGACTATAAACATGATATTAATACCTTACTGTATTTTTTTAAATAAGAACCAAGGAATTAGATGTATCCACTAAAGTTTTCCTTCAATGCTCTGAATGTTTTATTCATCATAAGATTCTTTTCGTCACCCACTGAGAGGTCAGCAGTAACAGCTTATAATGGTAAAGATTCATTTATTTCCTATGACATGATAATTAGACACTGTATTATAATAAAAATAAATGTCTGAGAGTACCACGAGCATGTTAAAGGGATTCAAATATTCTTGCCAAGTTCGGGAGTTGTAGAAAGAGTCAGAAATGTTTGATGTGGAAAAAAGCATTGGCCTTCACATTGTTGATGGATTATGATGGGGTGGAGGGTTTGCTTTGAGAAATCTTGCTCACAAAGGTTTAAAATGCCTACCTAAGAATAAGAGTTGAAAGAGATTTTGACTCACTGTTAGGTAAAAATTTTTCTAACAATGATAACTATTCAAAATCTCACCAAAGTAGATTAGGTTTATGGTACAGGCACTTTCTTATCTATACCTGTGTGTGTGTTAAAGGACAGGGAGGAAGAATGAGAGGAGGCTTCCAGCAGCATCTAAGTAACTGGACCCGTTTAACTCTTCTTTGGATGGTAGCACATTACAAATAGTTAGTGTGAAGTTTTAAGATGACAAGATAGAATAAAAGTGGGAGTTTACTCAAAAGTTTGAGAAGATCAGCCTGGCCCCACTCATAATCCTTTCCCATTTCCATTTTAGTTTGTGATGTTTGACTTTATACCTCCAAATCATACAGTTTAATTTTCCATAAATATTACTCAAAATGGCTCTGTGTTGTTTCATGGAATAGAAAATATGGAAATTTTCAAGAAGATTTTTTTTAGCAAATCTGAGTTGAATAAATTTTAAAATCATTTGAAATAAAGTGAGAAAAGTTCATCCTCTCACAGAATTTATCATTATGGAACATCTGGTATTTGGTGTACAGATATTAAAATAAAATTCATGAAATTTTACATTCTTTGCAATGTTTAATTTATCCTTTTCGCTGATTTTTCAGGTTAATGATTACCGTTTTTATTTCCGAATATACTTAATATAACCAGAATGTTTTATATCGTATTTAAAATACACTTATAAGAGAATGTTATTATGCATTTTAAAGAAAATTGGAAGTAATTTCATGGCATAAGGAAATCATATGGAGAAAACTAAAATTTTATCATATTCCCAGCAGACAAATACAATACCTAAGTTGTCCCCACCAGCCTAATCATTTGCAAAAACATGTTTCCTCCTCTCTCAGGGAAGCAGCTGTTTGGTTGTCATATAACTGTGGATTTTGAAAAACAAAATGCATAATTAGTGGTATTAAGGAGATAAGGTTATGCTGTGCACTTGCCAGTCACCTCCATACCCCCATGCAGAGGAAATATTGACTAATAAGTACAGAAGCAATCTTAGAGTTTGAGGGGCATGAATGACTGTCCAGTCATAACTTGGAGTAGGCTTTGTTCAAAGTTCTTAATTACAGGTCATTTAGATGGTGAGACAGATGGTAGAATGGCAAAGTGGATAATAAGAGACAAGGACAGGTGGCAGTGCTACCAAAGACATTTTTTCCTACAATAATGTCAGTCTTAGCACTCTGTGACATTGGGACCCCCAGAGCAGGATCATGGGTGAGGCCAGGACTGATTATCTTAAATAATTTAAAAATTGATAATTTGACTTAGTGAAACAATCAACTCTGCTCTTTATCACCTTGAAAGAATGTGCTAAAGTATATTAAGTTGTTTTTTTTGTAAGCAAAGGAATATTTCTGCATGGCCTTTAAAGTTTATTTTGAAGGAACAATCTAAGTTACATTTGCAGTAGGCCTGTTAATAATAATAGTGATTATATAAACGGGAAATGGCTTGGGAAAAAAAATGGAAAAACATATTCTGTTTGTTTAAACCTCCGCTACTCCTTTTGGAAATTAAAACCTATATTCCTGATTTAGGCCAGTTGTTAGAAGAGGCAAGGGAATGTCCTTTACTCTTTGCAGTATAAGAGATGGCTCAAGAGAAAGTCCAGGAGGATGTCAAGAGATGGTCTTAGCTAAAGATATAATAATGAAACAAAACCAACAACTGTAGTTGTACAGGAAAAGCCTAAAGTTGAAAAGGCCCCCTTTAAAAGCTCTGTATTTCTGCTTGGGGGGAAGACCTTGGTACTTTAAGATGGGAGTCTGACAGCCTCATCATTCATTTGCCAGGAAATTTATAAATCTTTCTTTCTCCTCAAACCACTTGTATTTATTCTTCTGATGGATCCTTAGGGACACATGTCAACCTTTTGGTAACAGAAACAACAATAATCACACAAAATATTTAGAGAAATCTGTATTTATTAGTGAAGATGTTTTCAATAACATCAACATACAATAAGATTTTTTTTTAAATTATACAAAAAAGTCACAATCTCTTTTAAATACATCTCTGTTGGCACTGCTATCCTCAGAGATGAAAGGAAGGGCATGGAGGTTTGGGTGTCCTGTTAACCTTCAATGGGTACAGTTAACTTTAAAGGCTGTGACCGGGTACAATGCTTCCTGGAGTAAAAAGAGCACCAGCAATAATAAGAGCAGAAACACATGAAAAAAAAATATTTCTGATACTATTATTTGATGAATGTTTATTCTACAAGTATTCACAAAATTGTACATTTTTCTTTCTTGTTGCATGGATTGAATAGTACATAGAGTAACCATATCTAACATTTTGAGAACTATCTGTTCTCTGAAACAATTTGGGAACTTTGCAACTTCTCTAATTTCACTAGAATAACATTCACTTATGCACAACAGTAAATTCTGTACAGGCAGTCCCTGATTTACAAACATCTGACTTAGCCACAACTCGAATTTACAAACAGAAGCAATTGAGGGTATCCTGAAGTTTATAAACATCTGACAGATGCACAACTTATGCTCAAAAATAGAGGTTATTACAGACAATAGAGAAATGTACCCATTCTAACTTAGATACAAATTAAACTTAAGAACAAACCTACAGAAGATTTATCATTCACAACTTGGGGACTTCCTGTAGTATAAATTTAGAAAACAGATGAGGTTCTTGCTTTGGAAATGAGAATCCAGACTCTTTGATGTATCCTCTCTCTCTCCTTTTAACAATATATAATAACAACGTATTTAAAGTTTCATGAAAGAAGTACCAAAGAGTCATTTGGATGTTACAATACTAAAGGTGGCACAATTTAGCATAGAAAGGTAAGGAAATCAGATGTGCCAAACAAATATATTCATAAGGACAGGAAAAAAAATCCCCATTTTTCTACCTTATATAAGGTAGATACTATTTCCAGCTCTTCTTCTAGGAACAAGTAAGCCCTACTTTGGTTCCATCTCAAGGAATTGCTTAACCTGAGAAGGAGAGGGTGGGTGCTCAATTCTAGTGTTGCCTCAACCTTATTCCTATCCTGTTATACCCAAGGCAGGAGGGAATGTTTATCAATCTGGGAACTCCTTTCACCCTCAAAGTGGGCTTTCAGAGAGGGAGTTCATATACAGATGGAACTGATGGCACCTGTTTATCTTTTAGAACATCCTACACTTCCTGAGAGCCCTCCCCTGGATTGAGCCAAAAAAGAAAACAACCTCACTGAGAGTCAGTGAGTGCAGGAGTGCGTCATTCAGACTGCCACTCCCTGCTCCTGGAGACAGACTCCTTCCATTTTATAATAAAGAGCTGCTTATGTGAGATTGCTTTCGTGGTCACTCCATTATAATAGGCCTGCTGGTAATTTTTCTAACATAGAGAGTCAAAGAACCAAGATAATAGAACCAGGAGATGGACTTGACACTTTGCTACGTTTCATTATTCTGTGGCCAAGAGCACACCATGAATTGAGGGCAGAGAGCCACCCTGATACTTACATATCTATTAATTTGGTTTTAAGACAGGTAATAAAGCCAGGTGTGGTGGCTCACACCTGTAATCTCAGGATTTTGGTTTGGGAGACTAAGATAGTGGCAGAACTACCCAGACTGAACCCAGGATTTGGGGATTTTACTGAGGTAACAGTGAACTGTGATCCAGCCTAAGCAAGAGTGGTCATCTTATTTATAAAACAAAACCCCCCAAACAATGAACAAGAACATTAGTGTCTTTTTATTGTTAATACAATCCTTACAAAGAGTGAGAAAAACCTTTTTTCTCCATTTATTTAAGAAGACATACTATATTCTAAATAGTATAATACTAACACCTTCTACGTCACATATTTAATGAACTTAGGACTGATCAAAAAAAGAAATAAAGTACTTGGAAAAACTAGTGCAATTGATCTCTTAAAATAAATCATGTCTTAAGTCCTCTATATGATTCAAATTTCACTGGAAGTATTAGAGTATAAGTAATAATACTTGAGGCAGTATCCCGGGATTATTATTTTTGAAACTTTCAAGAAGGTAATATAGATTCGTTTAGTTTTAATTTTGCATATTTGCCTTGTGGTTTCTGTTTTATTAACATATTATAAAACCTCTAGCAAATTAAAAGCATCCAATCATATAAACCCAAGATTTTTGAAAAGAATCATTCATAATTTCACCAAATTAAAAATAGCACTGAATGTGACTTTTATTAGTCTATAGAGTAAATTAATATTATTTAAAAAAAATGATATATCAAGGCCCAGAAATAACCACCTCAAAGGTAAGTGTTCATGGGGCCTAAAAGAACATCTAGCTGATCTGCTTTGGTAGATCATCCTGCTTATTTAAGGGCTGTGTCCTTTCTCATTGACTGGTGCTTCTGCTCAAATAGTTCCTAAATACAATAGAACCTCCATAGTTGACCACCTCCCTACACTGGCCTCCTCTTAGGTTGACCTACTTTTCATAAACTAAACATGTACACGTACCTGTCAGTATAGTAGGCCTAGTTCCTCATGTTGCCCACCTTCCCCTGTATGTTGAACAGTTTGTTACAGTCCTTATATAATCAACTTACAGAGTTTCAACTGTATTTTAAATACCTTTGCAGAATTTGGCTAATGGCTACCTTGAAATAGTAGGGAGATTTTCATCTGGGTTATGCTGAATTAAAATGTATGGACTCCCATCTCCTATTAGTTTAAGAAGTTTGATATTAAGATTGTCAGTAGTTTCTTACTGTGATAAACTAGGGGCTTTTTTTTAGCATATAGACAGAATTTATACTTAAATCAAGACAAGTATGTTCGAAAAAGGCATTCTACGTGTATGTGATAGAAGCCACAATGTTATCCCAGAGATGGGAGAACATAAGCCAATTCAGGTCGTGGATTTCACGTATTCTACAGGCAGGACATGGGCCAATCCAGCTTTATTCTGCTGACATGTCTTTACCTGAACAAAAGGGAGGATTGACCCTGGGGTTGTTTCAGAGGCTGATGGGGCTGCCACTGCAACTATGGGCATGAAAGGCACTGGTTCAAGAGGTGAGGTTGCTGCCCAGAACTGAAAGTATTCCCCAATATTGTGTTCTGGAAATAGATAACTTGCTGTCTGATTTTTCAAGTTCATAGAGGTAATTGGCCCTACTAAATTTGCTCCAAGTTTCTCCCATATCTGAGTTATACGATTAAAAACATAAGATTTCAGACTGAGAGATGATGCTGAAATGGGTTGAGACTTTTTTGGGGGGGGGCGGGATGTTGGAATGGAATAAATATACATTGTGTATAGGGAGAAACGAAATTAGGAAGAAAAAGGGGAGATTCTTTTAGGTTAAAGTGTTCCTTCTGGGGGAAAAAAAGTATTTTGAACAGGTTCACTCCCCTGGCAATCTCAGAATGTTTCCTTATTTGGCAATATGGTTAAAATGCAGATGTAATTAGTTAAAATGACAACTCCTAATCCAAATGACTGATGTTCTTGTAAGAAGACATATGAAGACGGAGACCCACTGGGAAAATGCCAGGTGATGATAAAAGCAGAAAATAGAGCTGTGTAGCTGCAAGCCAAGGAACACCAAGCTTGCTGGCAAACCACCAGGAGCTGTGGAAGCGCAGGGAAGAGTTCCCTGACACATCTCCGAGGCAGCGTGTCTCTGCTGTCACCTTGATTTCAGACATTTAGCCTCCAGAAATGTGAGACACTGTATTTCAATTGTGTGAAGCCTAATTCGAAGTCACATAATTTGTGACTATTTGTTATGAGAACTAAAATATCTAAGACAATGTTCACTTAACTAAAACCAGTGTTAAAATATCATATTCCATGTTTAGATTCTTAGAGTTTTGTCGTGTTGATTTTGTTTTGTGAAAATGAAAACACATGAGTAGCATATAAGATACATGTTTTGCTTTTTTCATGATTGTACATTAATACAGTCTTTTAAAATTTATGATTTAGGCTCGGCGCCTGTAGCTCAGCAGCTAGGGCGTCAGCCACATGCACTGGGTTCGAACCTAGCCCCGGTCTGCCAAACTACAATGACAACTTACAACAACAACAAAAAAATAGCCGGGTGTTGTGGCAGTGCTGTAATCCCAGCTACTTGCAAGGCTGAGGCAAGAGAATCGCTTAAGCATAAGAGTTTGAGGCTACAGTAAGCAGTGACTCCACAGCACTCTACCGAGGGCGACATAGTGAGATTCTGTCTCAAAAAAAAAAAAAATATATATGATTTTACATGTAAAAAAATCACAAAAGTAAACACTGCTCTCTTTCCATAGTAAAGTGTTTCAGATTATGGCATGATCTGCTAAGAAGCCATTTTTTCCTAGTCTTATTCTTTTTTTTTTTTTTTTTTTTTTTTTGTGACAGAGCCTCAAGTTGTCCCCTGGGTAGAGTGCTGTGGCATCAAAGCTCACAGCAACCTCCAACTCCTGGGCTCAAGCCAGTCTCCTGTCTCAGCCTCCCAAGTAGCTGGGACCACAGGCGCCCACCACAGTGCATGGCTATTTTTTGGTTATAGCCGTCATTGTTGTTTTGGCAGGCCTGGGCTGGATTCGAACCCGCCACCTTAGGTGTACGTGGCTGGTGCCTTAGCCACTTGAGTCACAGGTGCCGAGCCTCCTAGTCTAATTCTTAAACTGATAGAAAGAGCAGACAAGTTAAATGCCTATGTCAAAAACTGCCTACCTATAAATTATTTCTGTTAACATTCAAAGACTAAGAATGGAACAATATAAATGGAACATATAATTATTAATTTTTCAGTAAAATTACTTATTACCTATTAAAAGTTTGTTAAATATTTGTTGAATAAATTAAAATATGGATACAATTAAAGCAAAGAATAACAATAATAAGCAGTAAGGAAATTGGACTCAGTATCTATTTGCTTTTATAAAACATAGAAGAAAAGATTCACATAGAGGAATAATCTGGTTTTTTTTGTGGGTGTAAGAAAATACTATGTGTAGAGAGGACTTTATTAATTTACCGATTTTACCACTGCTAAACCAATGTCTCATAGTGAAGTGATCCTGTTAATTAGCACTATATATGGATGAAACTCTGGGGAAGCTGTACACATATAGAATTCTGTTGCTGATGAATCAATTGTTAAGTGTGTAAACTCTTGAGACATCAAATGATTTTCAGTGTAACCTCAGATAGGTAAAAAGATCTTATGCAAGTTTTGAGGGAAGTTTGAAAGTTAGGACATATAAATTTCTATTTTATTGAGAGGTGTATCCTAAATTTTGAGAACTAAGTTTGCCTTATGTTGTGTGTAATCTTAGAGGTCATCTCTCGGATGGTCAATCAAACTGGTGATGTGATTTATCTTTTCTACTTCAATCAATAATACATTTAGACCCAATAGAAGAGGAAAGCACCTAAAGGGTTGGAAGGAAGATAGAATATATATGTATTTAATCTGCTTTTTTTACTAGTAAATAATTTCCCATAATAAATTAAAAGCTACAAATCAAGATTTTAATAATTAGAATTCTTTATTACAATATACCAAGAAAGAGTTATTTTTCGTCATACCTTTAGATCTAGGGAAACCAATAAAACTAAAAGATATAGACATTTTTCCTTTTTTTCCTTCTCTGAGATGGGGTTGGGGGTGTTTCCGTATGTTGCACAGGCCAGTGACAACCTACAAGGAGCAAGTGCTCCTCCCACCTCAGCCTGCCGAGAAGCTGAGATCACAGGTGTATGCCACTGTGTGTGCCTGGCCAGCGTTTATATTTTATTATATTGTATTAACAGATTTCAAAATGTAATACTGTTTATTTAACTTCAAAACATCTCAGAATTCTAAACACACAAAAATAATAGAAGGTTGCAAATATGTTTAAGTACAGAAGGTTCTTGAACTTTCATTGATGCTGTGGCTCTTCTGCTTTGCCAATAATGAAGAGTTCTATGGTTCGTTTTAAAACAGTTTAAAACCTACCACACTCAACTAAAGAAACAACAACAAAAACCCAAACACTTCCCATGCCAGCTGACCGCCCTTTGTCCACAGCTAAGAATGGCAGCAGAAAAAACAAGACCACCTGAAGCTCAATGGATGCCTGCCACAGTGTCAACAGGTCCCACTCACAGTGCATGTCTTGAGCTCGGACCCTCCAAAGGGCATCTTACCCCATGGCCTTAACGTCAAGCACGGAGCAGCAAGACTTGGTCTCCGTTGTTTTATTCTTTTTACAAATTATAGATACGTACATTTGATTTAACTCCGAATTTCTAGCCAATAATCATATCGCTAAAACAACTCTGCAAATTAAAAAAAAAAAGCCAGAAACATCTTTAAATGTCTTGTCACACCAACAGCAAGAGCACAGAATGAAGAGAAAAAGAGAGCATCTTTCTGTTTTAAAAAGCACTCCCCAGACTCGTTGCCTGGAGTGGGGCGCCGTGAAGCAGTTTCCTGTGCTTCTCAAACTGTAATCTTGACCTTTGTTCTATTCTTCCTCATATTCAAACTTTGAAGCATTGCTACAGCTATTAAGAAATCAAATTTCTCTCTTGTTTTGGAGTATGTGTGTGTGTGTATAATATATAAAGTAATTTCATTTAAGATTTTTATTATGTATCAATTTAATAAATGTATTGCATATAATATACAAAGGAAAAATGGTGTGTATGTCACTCACCATTTTGAAACTAATGAAACTAAATTTGGGATACTTTAATTCCAGCATTTGATAAATGCATAAAACCCCGGTTGGCTGAACAGGCTCAGTGTGTGTAAAGACCAGTTTTAACCTACTCTATGAACCATCATTTAGAGACATACAGACTGTAATTATACTTCTTCATATTTCAAAATTCAGTTTGACTCAGGGATTATGTATAAAATACAAAGTAACATACTTACATAGAGTTTGATGTTCACGGATTAATCTGAAACGAGAGGGGTTACTGCTTAAGAAGAGTTTCTTCTTTCATAGCTATTTGACTTAATTATTATCATGTTTTCTTTTCAGGGGATCTTGACCTTTAATGACCAATTAAAAGGGAACATATTTCACATTTTTGAAATACAAGACAAAATAACTTCTGACTCTGATGAAATGAGATAGTTTGCCCGGATTTTGAGGCAGGATGATCATGTTTGCAAACTCATTCTAGAACAAGAGCTCCCCACTAATTGCTGAATATCACTATGGCCGCCTTTCAGGGGCCCCTCTGGGAACCAGCACCTGGTTCACCCTTCAAAGCAATTTTGAAACTTTTAAAGGAATGGCCATGAGAATTGTCATCTTACGAGGTCTGACCACTGAGTTCACAAACTCATCCTAGAAAAAATGTTACATCAGTTTTTGCTGAAAATCACTACGGTCACCAGATGGCCAAGGGAAGTCATTCGGAGGTGACCCTAGTGATATTGAGCAATGAGATATGTAGCACTTTTTCTAGGATGAGTTTGCCAACTTAATTGTCTGGCCTTATACACCTAAAGGCAAAGGGATTGCACCTGACCAAATTTTAAGACGGTCACTGCATTCATATCTGGGCACATTTGTAGGTCAACTTTGAAATATAACGTGTCACCTCGCGTCGCTGGGATCTTGCATTTTTCTAGTGAAAGCTTCTGACAAATTGGGAAGCAATGAACACCTGGCACTTAAGCACTTTTCACATCTTTCATGGTTCTCTCTGTATCTGAGAACAGCCGAGTTGTCAGCCACAACTGCAGAGACTTCCCTTTACGTAATGCTTTCTCTGAGCCTAAAAATAGTAAATCTTTTTGTTTGCCAGTGTGGAGGCAACTACAGTTTCTTTTAGCTTCATGGTGTGAAAGTTAATATTAACTGGACTTTACCGTAAATCCTTTTAAAGACACATAAAAAGGAGCCACTGAAATCTGTTGTGGGGAAATTGGCCCAAACATTCTCGATGAATAACTCATAAATCAGGAACTAAACTACTGCAAAGAGCCCCAGATGTGGATAGATACTCAGATTTGTCCCAGCGTTATGGTGCACTCGGGTGGTTAGTAAGTAGTGTGGCCATATAATTTATCATCCAAACCTGCACATTTTAGAGTGAATGGGGGCATTATTAATTGTGCAGGAAAACAACCATAACTGAAATGTCTTGGGCAAGTGAAAATGTTTGGTCCCCCATTTACCACATCATGAATTCTGCCAATAAAAAGAGAGCTCTAATGATTTTTGCATTTCAGCAGACAGAGCCGCAAGGATTTAAAAACAAAAAACACCAGGAACAAGAGTTTCAAGTCAAGTGTTTTTGCATAAGATGATCTTCTTCTCCAGGTGCAGGTGTTAGTTGTAGGAGCTGTTTAGTACAGATTAACTTGGATAAAGCCCTTTGCACGAAACATAAATGCCAAATGCTATCCCTTAGTTTCTACTTATACCTATTTGATTTAATCCAATAGTGTAAAAAGTGTGTGCTTGTGTGTGTTCCCACATGTGTATGGTACTATATATGTATGTGTGTCTATAGAGACATTAATGAACAGAGAATTTTTTATTTTGAAACTAATTGAATAATACGAAAAGAATACTCCATACTTGGCTATTCCTAACTCTGATACACTTAACTAATCAAATTGACCTAAATTGTGAGTTCATAAATAATATTGCTTACTAAATACTTTTTACAGTACCATATCGTTTGGGATATTTCGTTAGAAAATCAAGATTGTTACAAATACATTAGTAAATAATACAAAATACTGATTTGTGAAATTGTATTTTAATCATACCATCGTTCCTTTTAAATAGTGACAGATAATATCTGATGAAGATTCTTCCCAGATTTTACATATATGGACTAATATGCACTAAAAGATATAGATCTTTTATTCATGTGACTCATTGCCTAAAGCTTTTTGTAAAAAAAAAATACCCTACTAGAGAAGTTGGTTAAACTTCCATGACATTTTACACAGAAAACTTACCCTTAAATTATGGAGCCAATGGTTCCATTTTAGACACAACACTGTTATTAGTCTAAAGGAATTGTAATGCATTATGCTGGCTGCCTGGGAAAGAGACCACATTAAATGATTGCTCTATTTTTAATAGTGGAAAAATTATCCATATATAGAGTCCACTTTAATAAGATTACAGTTAGTTTTTATTTTGGAATTTCATGTGTTTATCTATATATGTGTGTGTGTATATATATATATATATATAATCACAGGTTATACATTTTGAAGGTCTATAGAGAGCCTTTCTACAGTATTTTATAGCCTTACATATTTTTCTCAGGGCTTTCAGTTAACCTGTAATTGTCTAATAAAAATGCTCGAGATGAAATCAATTACTATCAATGAAGTTTAACCAATGTCCTCAAGTAAAATTTATTTACTTTGCAAATGAAATGGATAGTTGATGTGTAATATCTGTACTGAAAGATAGTTAATAACCTATTTTATGTTTTTGTTTTCAGTATTTTTAACAGCACAATCAATTTATGTATAAGACCATCACAAGTTTAGGTGTTTTTAAATTTAATTATACCTATTCCATCTCTATAACCTGTATTATGATCTAATTAAATTGGTTTAGAAAACTGTGATCCATATAATAAATGCCAATGGTTTCAGTTTATCATTTCCATAAGTAGATTACTTAAAAATGATAATGTTTTCCTATTTTTTTTCTTTTTAACACTGAAAAATGTAGTCTGATACAAAGTACAGAATTAGAATACAATAGATTACAGGCTGAAATGGGTTATAAATCAACTTTCAGCACTGTGAATATTTTATAACAGGCATTTGCAAACTAAAAAATCTGACATTTATACAGCAATGCATGCATAATTTTCCTCTTATATGTCATTTCCCTGAGATGAAAGTAATTTTAAAATGCAAGGTCAAAGACATGATTACCTCTGACAAATAACAATAAAAGAAGCTAAAGACAAGTATCAGGAAGAAATTTAACATTTTCCTATTCTGTAGAGCATTTAATACCTAATGTACACCTTTAGATAAGACTAGGAAAGGTGAGGTAGGAAATCCTTGAGGTAATATGGAGATAACTTCAAGGTAGATGAATTGCTCCTTTGATTTAATGGCTGCTATTGCTCCCTGGCCAAAACACAGCTGAAATTGTTCTTGTGGGATGCAGTATCTCCTATATCTGATAAATGGTATGACCAGGACAACCTCAGTCTCAGCAGGAAAGACATTGAACAAATTTTCAGCGTGATTTACATAGAAGTTGTCAACAGCATCTGGGGCGCTCTGTGAAAGAATGATGGGTAACAGATGTTGTGGGAAATGCTACCATCTGCCCTTTCTCAAAATACATCCCCTGTGAAACAATGCATTTGAATGGATGCCGCTGAGATACCTTTCCTTTGAAGAACCAAACCACCCTCAGTATGTCAGCGTCACTAGTAGCTGTGACAAAAGCAGAACAGTCCATAGAGTGTAAACGCAATCAGGTCAAGTAAGTGAACAGGTCTTTGAAAAGATGTTTAAGTTTGGTCACATAGTCTGGGAAGAGAATGGCTGAGGACTCCCCAGTGCCTGTTTGGAAAAGTTCCATCCAGAGGTCAGGAACTCAACCTGTGTATACCTACCAGTGATGCACACTGTGGATTAGTTAGTGATTGGTTATAACTTTATCACACCTTCATAATATATTTTTTTTACCTTCATAATATTTTTAAACTATTTTCCCTACAAATTATTATAAATATTATAAGAAAAATAAACACATAATTTAATAAATAGATAACTGTATTTACCTATTGTATAAAAACTCAGCAATGGATTAATGTTAAATGCACAAGGTTAAATGCACAAGGGTTGATTTGTATTAGCAATAGTAACAGATCAAGGGCTTCCAGAAATTGAGGGGACATAAGGGTACTTTCTTAACCCTTATCTCACTAGTATGAATTATTTATTTGCAAAAAATTTCTTTTTTTTGTAAAAATAGTGGTTAGATTTGCTGGACCTGGAAACCTATATGCCAAAAGAAGTCTCAGACTTTAACTACAACTTTTAAATCTACTAAATGCTTTTATATAAATATAAGAGACTATACCAATGCAATTTAAAAAATGAATAATCTGATTAAAATGAGCAAAATATCTGAATAGACATTTCTGAAAAGCAGACATATAAATGTCCAACAGTATATGGAAAAAATTCTCAATACCATTAGTCAACAGAGAAATGGGAATTTTGTCATGGATGGGAGAAAGGGTGTCTTCACAGACTTGTTAATGGAAATGAAAACTTGTGCAAGCACTATGAAGAACAGTATGTAGATTCCTCATAATATTAAAAATAGAATGACAGTTTTGACCCAGCAATCCTATTCCTTTGGAAGGGAGTTCAGTACATAGACAAAATCTCTACACTCTGAGACTCCTATGTTTATCATAGCACTGTTCACAAGCCAAGATCCAGAATCAACCTAAGTGTCTATCAGTAGATGAATAGCTAAAGAAATTGTGTGCATGTAAACAATAGAATATTATACATAGTATAGCCATAAAAAAATAAAATTATGCCACTTGCAATGACATAGATGGAACTGGAGAAGATCATGCTAAGTGAAATATGCCAAGCAAAGAAAGACAAATCTTATATGTTCTCATTCATATATGGAAGGTAATTTAGAAAAAAAATCTCATGGAGACAGACTGTAGAATGATAGTAACCAGAGGCTGGGAAGGGTAGCAAGGAGAGGGAGTAAAGGTGGAGATGGTTAATGTATGGAATAATAGATTTTAGACAGAATGGACAACATCCGGTAACATACAAAATTGACTCTTATCAACAATAAGTCAGGGTGTACTTTTTTTTTTTTTGAAGTTTTTGGCCGGAGGTGGGGGGGTTTGAACCAGCCACCTCCAAAATGGGGCTGGCGCCCTACTCCTCTGAGCCACAGGTGCCACCCCAGTCAGGGTATACTTTAAAATTACTAAATAAGTAGCAATGGAATATTCCTAACAAAAGAAATGATAGATGCCAGACATTGTGGGTACCCTAACTACCCTGATTTGATTAACTCACATTGTGTATCTATGTTGACACATCACATGTACTCTATAAATATACACAATAGCAGACTTATAATAATTACAAATTTTAAAAAATTAAAATGAACAAACAAATGTTTACTGAACTATATCACTGAGGTTTTGTGATTTTTTTTACACAGTATAATTGTAGGTAATGATGCACAAGCATACAAAGTGATTTTTGCTTGTTTTTCTTGTTTTATTTTTGACCATAATATTTTTTAAATGTGATTCAAATAGATATCCTATAAAGGCCTTCACTTTTCAATTAACTAAACAATCATATTTTATTTTTTGGACTTTGCTCAAATAACATGTTTATGTTATTTGCTTGAGCTTTATAAGCTTTTTCTTTTGTAGCTCTTGATTTTTACAGGCATTAAAAAAAAATATTTATTCCTTGCAAACAGAAAACCACTTGACATAGACATGGGTTTTGCAATTTAATTGTCTGTTAGCTAAAAAGTGTCTGAATAATCTGCCAAATAAAATATTTCAAGAGTAATCCCTCATTCAGTCTGTAGGAATGTGTGTTGTTAACCTTTACTATAAGATCTGTTAATTGTCAGGACCGCTATCACAGGGAAAACCCAGACTGTAGTCATTTTAAATAACAAGAGAAGAAATTAAAGTAAAAGAAAACAAGCAAGTTTTGTTACTGTAATAGCACTGAACTGTTTTTTATGACTAAATTTTGTCTTCATGTCAACAAGATTGATGCCCAGATGTGGGGCTCAGAGCAGACAGACTCAGGACCCCAGAAGGAGTTGCCTGAACTCAGTGCTTAGATACCAGGATGGCCCGTTGTGCCTCCTGACTCCCGATCTTCCCCTCTGACAGAAATGGAATAATTAAGATACCCACCCGATTTTGGCCAAAATAACTAAAATAAAATCTTTAAGACTCTCCCCTCAGTGACTAACCGACAAGGCTCCTTCTTGGCCAAAAGGATCCTAAATCTGTTATTAGCCCTGAGAAAGGTAATCAGACAAGACTCATCATGCCGCTCTCCCCTTCTTAGATATGTGCTTTGTGATTCACTAACAGGCCTGAGGCTCTGCAAGACCTGCAGGTCCTTAATATACATAACAAACCACTTGAGTCTCTCTGGTGCTTTATCTGTAATTAATAGAGGGTTTATCTTAAGCATTCCTGTCCACTGTCTTTTAGGCAGACCCTAACTGTTCCAGCCAATTTTCTTCTAAAGAATCTTTAAACCTACCTATACCCTGTAAGTTCCCTGCTTCCCTTTTTGGGCCAAACCAATGTATATTTCCCACATAGTGACTTATGACTTCTCCTGGGATCCCTATCTTCCTAAACTATGTAAAACTGAACTGTAACCCACCACCTCAAGGCCACACACATGTGCAAGGCTTCTTAGGTAAGGCTCCAGGTCAGAATAAACCTCTTTAAATTGAAAATAATAAAAATAATAAATAAATAATCAATAAGAAACTACATAAATAAATTTTGTCTTCAGTAATGAAATAAAAAATTTAGTTATAAAATTAATTCAATGTATTGTAAATGTAAAATTAATATAATTTAATTTACTACAATGTTCTTTCCAGTGGCATGAAAGAGCTAAGGTATTTTCATTTACATTTTGTAGGTAGTTACATTTCTTTTCCTTTTATTTTATTAATAGTTTGAGCATTTGCCTTTTCTACAATGTTATTTTAGACAATAACAAACTAAACAGACAACCTTAAACATTGTAGCACAGATATCTTCCCAACTACATATGTGTTGCAAATCTCTTTCCTACTAGTCTTTTCTTCAACTGTTCTAAACTTTATCAGCTCTCTGTCTTTTTTGTTTTTCTCTGCCTATCCTTCTTTCATTGGGAACGTTCATTTATCTACTAAGTACATGCCAAGTACTTAAACTTTGCAATACAAAAGTTTTACTACTTATTCATTTATTTATGACAGAGTTTCATTCTGTTGCCCCAGGCTAGAGTGCTTTGACATCATAGCTCACAGCAACTTCAAACTCCTGGGTTCAAAAGAACCTCTTGCAGCAGCTTCATAAGCAGCTGGGACTATAGGCAAGGACCACCCTATCCTGCTAGTTTTTCTATTTTTAGTAGAGACAGGGGTCTCACTTGTGCTCAGGCTGATCTTGACCTCCTATGCTCAAATAATCCACCTGCCTTGGTCTCCCAAAGTGCTAGAATTACAGGTGTGAATCACCATAACTGGTCATACAAAAAGTTTTAGATGTCCCAGTTTGAAATGTTTCAGTTGATTAGAAGCTGAATCTTTAAATAAATTAAATTGTACAACTGTTATCTAAGTCACTCACTTATTTAGACAAATGGAGAGCCCATCTTCATTTAACCAGACCCTTATCAATTCATCTGGATTAGTGCATGTACTTTATTTCCCCGCACTTTTATTCACTAGCATACAATGGTCCAATTGCTTCTGAGTCTTCAGAACAGTGTGTGACATTCAGTAGTTCCCTTGTAGTTTGCAGCACTAGAGCCCAGATTTTATTCTTCCCTGTCCCTTTTGATTCTACCTGCAGCTGTGGTAAGTATGCTCTGCCTTTTGGCTCTGTGCCCTGGATTCTTCTTCAGTACTACCAGAGCTTGAAAAAGCATCCCCTCCATTATGGAAGAGTTAGAACATACAAAATTGCACTTTGTACAGACTCAAACCTTGGAGCTCAGAAAGGACGAAGAGGAGGCTCATGCTTATGTGTCTGAGATAAGACTTGCTAAAGTAACCTATAAGAAATTCCTTTACATTATTCACACCTCCTTTTTTTTTACCAGAACGCTTTGTATATATGTGTATATTTACATGAACAGATTTATCAGTAAATGTTCTTTAGGACTGCAGGTAAGATTCTCTCACAAGAATTCCTGCCCACTAACAGCATCCCCACCAATGAACTTAAACCAACTCTGGCTCTGAGTCTCTAGAACGAATAAACTCCTTCTAAGCAGTTGTGCAAACATCTTTTTTTGACCAGTAAAATCTTCCCTTTCCCTTCCCTGTTCAGGTACATCTGTGTTTTGCTCTAGATGTGCATCCCAGATTATAATCTTCTTTGTGTAGTTTTGAATGAATTCATAAAATTAGGAGCTATTTTTTCTCTGATGTCTTTTTTTTTTTTAGGTTGATATGCCAATGGGAACAGCTCTTAATTCGAGAAGGAGGCCAGTGATAAATAATTCAATAGTGACTATAAGAGAAATTCTGACAGCTTCTTAGAAAGGCCAAGAGACCCCAAGTTTGTGCCAGGCCAACAACAAACACTCAGGAAACTTTCATGGATGTTGCTTTTTCTTTTTCTTTTATTTTTTTTTTTTTTTTTTTGTAGTTTTTGGCTGGGGCTAGATTTGAACCCACCACCTCTGGCATATGGGGCCAGAGCCCCATTCCTTTGAGACACAGGTGCCGCCCTCTTTTTCCTTTTTTTATTATTTTTCAATCTCCATGAGTTTTATCTATGTTTTCGGCAGAAACCAATTAGGATACACCTTAATTAATACTTCTTGATAAACGACATATTCTACAATGAAGATAAATGAATGTTCTCAAGCAATAATGACACTTGTCAACTTCAAAACCTGGCATTCAATGAGTTCATTACTGGTTGAATAGGATATTAAGTTGCAAATTAGGTTGTAAATCAGGCAAGGCAATACTCAGTGTTTTTTGATTATTGAAATAAATATTATGAATTTTCTTTCCTAGTTATCTAAAGTTAATATTTTAAGATAATGTTAAATAATGAATAAAAATCATGCACTTGAATTGAATTGAGACTCTTAATAGGAGAAGTAAATTTCACATCACGACTTTAGCAATTAATGACTCTAAGCCCTGTACAGTGAGAAGGGGGTAAGGAGCCTTGGTTCTTTTCCATGGAGAAAATGTTTTTAAGTCATATAGCAATAAGGACAGTAAATTATACTGTATACGCTTCCGTAAAATTCACTTGACTCGTACTGACACTGAAGTATATTATGCTATTTTATAAAGAAAATATGGCTCATCTGGGTGAAAGTTCCCTTCATTAGCATTGCTAATTACTGACAGTTATTGCTCTCATTAGTTGAAATAATGACAATAACTTCGACAGATATTTTCAATGTTTGTCTTAAGGAGATATAAAAAATTTGAAAATTTTTTAAAACTTAATTTCTGTGCCTAATTCTGTATTTTCTTCCATATATACTTTAGGGACAATCTGCTAAGAGCATAAAATGTATTTGTACATGTTTTCACTTTCAAAATATTTGAGAGAAGATATAATCAAGGTTTGGTATACAGTGTTTGAATTATTAATTAAAGCAAAAATTATAAAAAAACTAAATTATTAAATAATTATCCTTCATAAAATTCAGTATATTAATATTTATTTTTATTTAAA
This sequence comes from Galago senegalensis, assembly GCA_963575145.1. NCBI lineage: Eukaryota > Metazoa > Chordata > Mammalia > Primates > Galagidae > Galago > Galago senegalensis. The sequence goes on along the minus strand of CAUYTI010066421.1, from coordinate 243,229 downwards.
AATGATTATATGCATTTTTCAAAGTATTTTAACCAGTGATATGTTCCTAACACTTGAAAGAAAGTACATGTTTCTGTACTAATATTTATTAATATTCTGTCCTTATATTACACATAAATCATGTAAAATGCTTACTGAATGATAGAATTTCATTGTACACTAGGTATACTTGTACCAAAATGTAGTTAAATTACAAAAAAGAATTGATATTAAAAATCAATAAAAAATTCTCCTAACAAAAAAAAATGCTCTGGCCCAGATGGCTTCATACCAGAATTCTATCAAACCTTCCAAGAAGAGCTTATACCTACACTGCAAAAATTATTGCAAAAAATTGAGGAGGAAGGAATCTTCCCCAACACATTATACAAAGCAAAGATAAATGAATGTTCTCGAGCAATAATGACACTTGATACCCTGATACCAACACAAGGAAATTACCCAACTAAAAAGGAGAACTTCAGACCAATTTCACTAATGAATACAGATGCAAAAGTTCTCAACAAAATTCTAACCAGTAGACTTCTTATTTAAAAAGTCAGACATCATCGTCAAGTAGATTTCATCCCCAGGATGCAAGGATGGTTTAACATACACAAAGTCCATAAACGTTATTCACCATATCAACAGAAGCAAAAGGAAAGACCACATGATCCTCTCAGTAGATGCAGAAAAAGCTTTCGATAAAATTCAACATCCTTTTTAAAATAAAATCCTAAAGAATATCAGCATAGGTGGCACATTTCTTACTGATCAAAGGTATCTAAGAAAAACCTATAGCTAATATTTTACTGAATGGAGTAAACTGAAATCTTTTCCACTTAGAAATGGAACCAGACAAGGTTCCATTCTATAGCCATTCTATAGCCATTACTATTCAACATAGTGCTAGAAGCAACATGAGGCTAGAAGTTAGAGCCAATACAATCAGGCAAGAGGGCATCCAATGGGAGTACAGGAGGTCAAACTCTTCCTCTTTGCTGATGATATGATCTTACACTTAGAGAACCCCAAGATTCAGCTTCAAGACTCCTGAAAGTGATGAAAAAATACAGTAATGTCTCAGGATATAAAATCAATGTCCACCAGTCAGTACCCTTTGTATATGTCAATAACAGCCAGGGTGAGAAGCTAATGAAGGACATAATCCCCTTCGCCATAGCTTCAAAGAAAATGAAATACCTGGGAATATACCTAACAAAAAATGCGAAAGAACTCTATGAAGAAAATTATGAAACCCTAAGAAAAGAAATAGAAGAAGATATTAACAAATGAAAGAATATACCATGTTCATTGGTGGGAAGAATCAACATTATAAAAATGTCTATACTTCCCAAGGCAATCTACAGATTCAATGCCATACCTTTAAAACACCAATACTATACTTTCAAGAATTGAAAAAAATAATTCTTTGTTTTGTATGGAACCAGAAAAAAAAAAAAACATATAGCTAATGCAATTCTTAGTAACAAAACAAAGCTGGGGGCATCAGCCTTTCAGACTTTAGGCTGTACTACAAGGCCATAGTGTTCAAAACAGCATGGTACTGGCACAAAAATAGAGACATAGACATCTGGAACCGAATAGAAAACTTATAGCCACAAAACAGCATGGTACTGGCACAAAAATAGAGACATAGACATCTGGAACCGAAGAGAAAACTTATAGCCACTTAATCTTTGATAAACCAAGCAAAAAAAAGTATACTGGGGGAAATAATCCCTATTCAATAAATGGTGCTGAGAGAACTGGATATATGTGTGTAAAAGACTGAAAGTGGACTCGCACCTTTCTCCACTCACTGGGCAAGAGAGAGGGATAGAACCTTCTTTAAAGAAGATAGAAGAATGGCTAACAAGCATATGCAAAAATGCTCATCATCCCTAATTGTCAGAGAAATGCAAATCAAAGTTACGCTGAGTTATTACTTAACCCCAGTGAAAACGGCCCACATAACAAAATCTCAAAACTGCAGATGCTGATGTGGATGTGGAGAGAAGGGAACACTTTTACACTGCTGGTGGGACTGCAAACTAATACAACCTTTTTGGAAGGAAGTCCAGAGAATCCTCAAAGATCTCAAACTAGACCTCCCAATTTGATTCTGCAATGCCATTACTGGGCATCTACCTAGAAGAAAAAAAATCCTTTTATCACAAGGACATTTGTATTAGACTGTTTATTGCAGCTCAATTTATAATTGCCAAAATGTTGAAACAGCCTAAATGCCCATCAACCCAGGAATGGATTAACAAATTGTGATGTATATTAATGTATATATAAGAATACTATTCAGCCACATAAACGATGGAGACTTCACATATTTTGTATTAAACTGGATGTATGTGGAATACCTTATTCTTAGTAAAGCATCACAAAAATGGAGAAATAAGAATCCTATGTACCCAATTCTGATATGAGGACAATTGATGACCTAGAACACAGTGTGGGGTGGGGGGTACAGGGAAAGGGGTGGGGGTTTCATGGGGTGTGACACATCTTTTGGGGATTATAAGAAGGACTTTACCTAAAAAATGCGGTCAGTGTAAACTGGTTCTTTGTACCATTGATGAACCCTCAACAACGAAAAAAGAAATCAATGGAAATAACCATAAGTAGGCAAATATTTCCTCCACATTAGAAGCACTGTGAGATATTTCATTTTTGTAATTGTTTGGGATTCATTGAGGGCATAAACAGCTAGGTTACACTAATTGCGTTTGTTAAATATAGTGCCTCTTATAATTGTGTCCCACCCTGAAGAGGTGTGGCATACACCCTGATCCTCTGTCCCCCTCCCTCCTCCCCTCTATTTCTTAAGAAAAAACAAAAACCTTTTACAATCTTATATCTGAGATTGCATTTTTGAATATTATAAAATAGTCTTTTAATAGATGTTATATTTATTATCAAGGAAATATAATTTCATATTCTCCATTCATAGCTCACTGGGACTATTTCTTATGCTTCTGAAGTATATTTATCATTACCACGGTACCTGACTTCAGGTCATTACATCTAGTAGAGATATTATAATATAAAAGGCTGCCTGTACTTGAATATAGCAGTTTATTTAAAATTCATGGCAGTATATAATATTTTATAGATTGTTCATCTGTGGAATAAATTTGCTAAAATACATTTATAGAAATGGGCTTAATATGTCAAAAGTATATTTCATGTCATGTCAGCTCCTGAAGTATTATAGAAACTTTAAAATTTTCATCAGTCTATTAATGTATTCATTTTCGCTATATTTTTGAAAATGCTCCAATTTTATTTTTTTTTCTTTTTCTTTTTCTTATTTCAGATTAATAATTAGGTTACAAGTTTGCATGTCAGAGGTAAAACTCAAGTTGTTGTTGAGCGGGACATCTGGGGGCGTGCCGTGGACCCTCACACGCACACACTCGGTGAAAGCTCACTAGTCCCTGTTGAGCCCGTCCTGTGGGGTTGTGCCGTGTACCCTCACATGGGCACATTCGGTGAAATCTTACTAGTCCCGATTTCTCGTTCCCTTTCACTTTTTGCTCCTACCCCTGCAACCCACTTGAATATACTGTGCTTCTCTCTCCAGTGGCTGTGTAGTTGTTTTACTGGTTCACATTAGTATTGAGTATATTGGGTAGTGCTTGTCCATTCTTGTAATACTTTACTAAGATGAATTTGCTTCAATTCTATCCATATAGTAACAAAAGGTTCCATCTTTTTTATGGCTGAACAGTATTTCACCATATACCTAGACAACAGTTTATTAATCTACCTAGGGGGCACCCACCTACCTACATTTTCTATCTTTTTCTAAATAACTGTCTTCTCTATTTTTATGATGTTAAGTGTATTAAATTGGTCACATTGTTTAAAATCTTTTTTTCTGTTTTTAAATTAAAAATGAGTACTTAATTTCGTAAACAATCCACCTGCATCTTTGAGGATGCTTATGCATATTAACTTTGTGTTGTAGCCTAACAACTAACCAGTTCTTTGCATTGATTGCACATGATGCGATATTGCACCATTTACCTCATGAACACTTTGTATTTCTTAGTTGAAATTGAGTTCATTTATGTTATGATTAAATATCTTGTTTTGAAAAGGAATGACAAATTGAGAGAATCATTTTGTTTTTAGATTACAGATATGAAGGTTTTCAAATATTTAATATTTAATAGATGACAAAATGGAAACTTTTAATGATGTCTTCGGATTTACAGTAGTAAAGTAGCATCTCCTTGGAAAAAATATGAGATGTTTTATGTGGACTTGAATTTGAGCTTAAGAATTGGTAGATCAATTATAAAATGAACTTTTTAGAAAATAAAATTCTTAAAGTATAAAAATATCCAAATTTATTTATAGATAGAAAGGTAACGTGATATGGCAGATCATTTTCTTTATCTTGGCATTTATTTACTTATCTATATATATTTCATTTTCTGTTCCCTATTTTTAAAAATATTTAATCCTTTTTGAAGAAGATATATTCATTTTGCTAAGTTTATTGCAATTTTCTATATCTGTTTCTCATTTTATGATTGGTAAGCAAATGATTGTAGCTTATTTTAATAAGCTTTATTTTATCTTTCATCTCTAATTTTACAAAATCTTAATTTTAGAAACCAATTAGCAATACTCTAGTATTTTTGTAGCATGCATACATATTTCTGTACTTTCATATTATAAATGAAGAATACTGATATGTGTATACATATAAATATATTACACTTAAAATTCTCTTTTAAACTAGGTCTCAGTTTGTTTGCTTTGATCATTTAAAATGTGTTACCTTCCAGAGTCAGTGTTTCAGTGAACATTTAAGGAATAGTTTTGAATGCTCTTCCACATCTGAGATTTTAGATTTTGTTTTTGTTTTGAAATAGGGAATATTTAGTAGTATCATCTTTCATCTTTACATATCCTTGCAATATTTCTCCATATATCCTTTGCAATGATCTTCTTTCTTAAAGGTATTCTATTTTAATATATAAAGTTTAAATACATTTTCTCCTAATTTTTCTAAATATTTATTAATAAATACTGACCTAACTTAAATTTGCTAGTTTGTTTGTTACTGATGTATATATACATATATGTATATATATATATATATATATTTCTCCACATTCAATAAAAAAATTTCAGAGTAATCAGTGGTTAGTGAATTTTTATACATTCTTTAATGTGTTCCTAGTGAAAAAAAAATATACATTTAATTTTGAGATTACTGCAAAATGTCTTTCAAATTGGCCACAGCATTACACATCTACTGGTAGAAAATGACTTCGCTTGATTTCCAATTCTCTGAACCAATAATATAATCAAAATATTAATATGCTGTGCATCTAATTGCTAGCAACATTGTTATTAATGTGTTTTTATTGATGAAAACTTTATTTCTCACATTAATTAGTCATTTTTTTTCCAATTGTGGATGGCCTTTGGCTTTTATCTCTAATTTAAGTCTAGATTAACACATCTACATTTTTTATTATAAATTTGGATTTTTGGAAAGCTTCTTTAATTTTAGGCTACAAACATTTTTCCTTTTTTTTTTTTTATTTGTAAGGTGCTTAGCTTTAGCTAGTTTTTATTTAGAAGATATTTAACTTTAGTTTTTCTTTTCCTCTGGGTGATATATAATTGTCATAATGTTTTAAGATTATTGAAAAAAACAAAGATACTGTATTATTTAAACATTTTTCTTTTTACATGTAGATCATGTGTGCCTAACTTTTGCTATTTGGGGGTAATTATTATGCTTTATTTTGATTAATTTCTTAAGATGAGTTCCTTGAAGTAAATAATACTGGGTCACACGTTGACACTTCATGAATAGTAGATATCTTCAATATTGTCTACCTAGTCCCCTAAGGAAAAGGTAGAACTTATTCATAATTTTATCTGTTGTGATGAATAAATCATTTTGGCTTTAGGTGGAAGTGATTCAATTTTAAGCTATGCATTCCGGGCGGGGAGAGAAGAGGGGAAAAGCACAGTGCTAAGAGAATAAGTATGAGGGGTCTGACAGTCAAAGAATTGAATTCCACTGCCTTTGAAGCTGAGTGATCTTGGGGAGAGTAATAGATTCCCTTGACGTTCAGCTTCCTCATTGCCACATGAAATGTTGAAAAAAAGAGCCAATGCAATCCTATTTCGTACTCTATGGGTAAACAAGATTCTATCCCTGTTTCTCATATAAAGGTAGGATGACCGTTGTGTTACTAGACAGCATTGCTTATGGTAAACCTAACTTCATAAAGGTCAATACATCTGATTGGAGAGATTACATTATTTATTGGAAGCTATTGTTCTATGGGTATTTGGGGCAGAGGATTCTGCAACCTCACCATTGCCTTTGTTGGGATCCTAGAAGCCTTGACCCTGGGGCCATCAAAAGAGATCATTTTTCAAAAGATTTAATTTCTTCATTCACTTATAACATTAATGATTTATTTTTATTTTTGACAGAATGTCACTCTTGTTACCTGGGCTAGAATGGTAGGATCTTAGCCTAGATAACAGCAACCTCAAAATCCAGGGCTGAAGTGATTCTCCTCTCTCAGGCTCCTGAGTACCTGGAACTATAGGCACCTGCCACAACTCCCCGCTAATTTCTCTTTTTTTGGTAGACATGGAATTTCACTTTTTTCAAGCTGGTCTCCAACTCCTTAGTTCAAGCAATCTTCCTGCCTCAGCCTTCCAGAGAGCTGAAATTACAGGCATGAGCAACTGTGCCTGGCCTGTCATTAATACATTTTAACAATTCCTGAACCATTCTTTCTCCAAACCCTTGTGATCACAGATGTTTCAAAATACAGATCATTTTTTTGGATTTTAACATACTAGTAAGTGGTATATACATTAAAAGTTCATTAAAACCTGGGCAACACTCTGCGTTAAAATATATATATATATGTCCTCATAGTGCTGGTAAACTGTGTGAGCTTAATAATTACCAAAAGAGGCCGATGTCCATGCGCAACTAGTTTGGCTGCCAAATGAATTTGTACAAAACGTTCAACAACAGCTGCATCAGCAATACCATCAAAACCCTTTTGGTTTTCACAATTTTATCATTTTGGAATTGCTAATAAGTTATTGGGAAATGTATTATGAAAAAGATTTGAACTTTGTCGAATTCACTTTTCTTATTGCTAAAGTGATACAGATGATGTTTACTATAAGCTTAATAATCATTCAAACATTATCTGTATTCCAAGTTTTCAAACAATTTAAGATTTTTTATGACTTTTGCTTAAAAAATAGCATGTAGATAAAAATATCATGTTATTTATTTCATCCTGCAAATTTACTGGCTCCAAGTTGAATATTGTTTGTTCTCTCAACTCCCCTCTCCCCCCGAACCACTCCCAGCAGTAGGATGTCCCAGAATTACATTTTTACTTAACATACATAAGGCAATGAAATTCAACAAGACCATTTGAACATTTATTTGTATGCTGAATTACATATTAAATTTTCTTTAAATGTATATCCAACAAATAAATGTACTGCCCAGAAGAAAGGTGATATTGAACTGAGAACCAACATTTTGGCGAAGCATCATTACCCATAGGAGTCTCATTAATGATGTGGCAAAAAAAAAAAAAAAAATTGGGTAAACAACATGTGGTTTAGCAAATCTATTAGCCCCCAGGGGAGGACGTTAGCAGGGGGAAAACAATATGGAACATCAGCTTTTACTGTGTTTCCCAAATGGCCATTGCTGTTTTATGTAGATGAAGACCCAGGTATTATTACAGTTTCAGAAGTAATGAGCTCTTAAGCATGAATGCATTTGACACTAGACACTTAAATACCATTACACAAACATCCCCATCCTCCTAACGCAGCTTGCACCCATGAAGCAGTGTATTATAACAAACTTTTCACATTTTAAATTTTTTTTTGTGTGTTTTCCTTTTATAAATTTTCTCCATAACTTTCTAATTAAGGTCTATCCTCCCCCCCTTTCTGGGTAATAATGCAATTTGTAAAGTACAGAGGCACTGCTAGCATATGCTTGTTTTTTTTAGAACTTGATAATGACACACCTCTGGATGGTTGAATTAGGAGAAGGCTCCATACCGGGGCATAAGAAATACTTCAGCCATCACTTGTGCCCTTGGCTGGAAAATGCTGTGGGGGCAGTATTCTGAGTAAACTACATCTGTTTATCTATCTATCTATCTATCTATCTATCTATCTATCTATCTATCATATATCCATGCCTGGCTGTCCTGTGCACAAGTAATTAACAGGGGAGTCCAATTAAGAAATCATGTTTGTGATGAATTTTTCAAACCACTAACTTCAAGTTTTTAAAACAAGTTAAAAATACCATACTACCACATTGGATTATGTTTCTTTTATTCAATACTTTTTGTTTTTTTAATCCTATGATATCTTATTGTTGAAATTAATAAAGACCACCACCAAAAAAAAAAAAAAAAAAAGAGCACATAGAAGTTATTTATTTAGAATGAGTCAGCTCTCATCACTTGTATTTGGCAGACATTCAAAGGCAGCAGGTGAGTGGAAAAGTTTTATAGAGAAGCAAAAGAAAGGTTTCAGTTAAGCTTTAAGGAAGGGAGTGACCATGGGGAAGCTGGAGGAGGGCAACTCACAGCAGATATCTTTTGGGATGGTTTGGGAAGTACAGTTGGTCCTCAGTTTGAAGTGGGTAGAAATGGACTTGGTGGATGGGAGGGTTTATCAACCAAGCTCTAACCTTTCTGGGCCTATTGTATTAGACATGTGTTTCAGATTCTGGACAGGCTGCTGTGTGGGTTTAGTCCCAGCTTTATTGTCAAATACAGCCTGCCAATTGTTTCCTTGCATATTCAATTTCTCATTAGGTCTGTCATGTAGGCACTCCTATGGCAAAGATTCCCAAAAGGGAATAGAATTTTAGGAGTTCAGTTTCCCATCCCCACCCTCTCTGTTTTAAAAATCACTCTTTAAATTGAATCCATAGTTTTATACTTTAGGGAAAAATAACTGAGTTGAGACAGTACGTAGTTGCTTAAAGTCACATAACATGCAGGTTTAAAATTAACTACCTCAAACTCTTTAATCAATCTGTCATTTATCATAGCTATCTGGTAGATGACCACAGCAAGAAGAATAAATTCAGAAATCCTTGAGGATAATTCACCCAAATTAATAACTTAAAGCATTGTAGACTTGAAGTAACAAAAAAGTGTTATTCAATGATTGCAATTACAGATTATCTTTAAAAACTTGGGATACAGGGTGTCAGTCAAACAAATAGATTTTGAGGTGAAGAGTATAAAGTAAAAATAGTCTCCTAAAACAACTTCCTAAAATATTCCTAATTACTCTGATGATATTAACACATGCTCACAAATTCTTTGCTAGTCCTTGCTCCAGGAGGTGGGCTTAATGGCTCTTCCTTTGAGTGCAAATTGGACTAACTCCCTTTTAATGAGGAGAATAGGAAAAAAGGAAAATGTAATTTTACATCAGAGAAACCTGGCAGACAGCATCGTAACCAAGTGAGCAAGCTCAGTGTTACTGGGTGTACGTATATGAATTTTGTCTCCTCCTGAGAGGATGCTATAGAAAGACACTTTTCACCCTCTGGTATTGTGTCCGATATTCCTTACTTCAATCTAATCATGAGAAAACATCAGAAATATCCTTATGAGCAGACATTATAAAGGACAGTGTAAGTTCAAAAGGTCCAAGGTCATAAAAAGCAAGGAATGACTGGGAAATATCACAGACCTGGAATCACTAAGGAGACGTGACAATGAAATGCAATGGTATATTGGCTATAAAGTGGAACAGGGAAAATGACTTAGTGTAAAAACGTGATCTATGAGGAAAGTCTGTAGTTTAGGCAATCCTATTGTCTGAAAATTAATTTCTTAGGTAACACGTATTCTATGGCTAGGAAAGACATTAAGATTAGCAGAAGCAGGATGAGAGATGGACAAAAACTCTGCATACTCTTTACAACAATTCCATGAATCTAATTTGTTTAAAAATAAAAGCTTTATAAATAATAATTTCTATTGCTTTAGGGAATACTGGCTGATTATATATTTGTCCCCCTTAGATCAACCTTTCTTTGGTCTAAGATTCACTTTTCTGTTAATGCCACATTTCTGTTTTAAGTTCTCTCATTTCTCCTTGAGTGGAAATGTGAACGCTAGGGAACATAATGGCACTCTACCATCTGAAAAAAGCAAGAGCCTTTGCAATTTTTGGTGAGATGACATTCTGCATCTGAGTCTCCTTCAGTTGAAAGAGCACTTGCCTTGGCTCAAGACTCAGATCTGAACAGAGCTGGACCACTAACCAGGGTGTGAGGATGATCTTTTTTTTTTTTTTTTTACACATGAAGTGTAATTTCCATTTTATTTTTTCCCAAAGAAAAGTTTTTCTTAGTCCTCAAGGACCCAACTCCTAACACGGAGTTTGGTGGAGGGCAGGACCTGCAGGTATAAATCAGGGTGGGGTGTTGAACCCTCGCTGGCCTCTGGAGAATGTTTCCGACATTGGCAGTTGTGCTGCGAATCGCACAACTGACACAGTAAGGTAGCTGCTCGCAAAGCTCCTGGAAGAACTTGCTTCTGAAATAAACCCTGACGGCTGCCGACTCCACCGTGTTCCAAATGAAGAACTTCTGCACGGTGTTGCCTTTAGGCTAAGGTGACCAGATTTTAACGTTGGTAATGCGGGACACCATTGACTGGGGGCGGGGTGGGGGCAGGGCGGGGGCGGGGCGCGGTCTGACAACAATGAAAACTTTTTTTTTTTTTTTAACAATGAAAACTTTGATAAGCAGTTCTTTATCGATCGATAATCACTTCTCAACAATTATTTGTTATTATTACAGTTTAACATTATAAAATTAACAAAAATAATATAAAACTCATATCCTGGCGAGACAGCCACATGGCAGCCGAAAACCGTATATTCCCTTACTGTTCTCCTGCCCATTTGTGCATTCTTTCCAAAAATTGGGACTTTTTTAAAACACCACGGGATGCGGGACAAATTGTTAAAAATCGGGACTGTCCCGCCAAAAGTGAGACGTGTCTGCTCACCCTACTTTAGGCGCGCAGGCTGCGCAGTGCGCACGGCCAAGAGGTTGCACAAGGCACTGGACCTCTTGGTACCACCTGTCTCCTTTGTTCTTTGCCAGCTTAAAAGCAAGGACGCAAAAGAACATGATCAAATTTTCAAATTTCTTAAGAATTCTAATTCTCTAAATACTCAGCTATGCTTACCTAAACTTAAGAGAAGGCAATTCTGTCCTACATAATTTTAGAAATTAACTATATTATTAGAAAAATTAGAAATTTATGAGCTTCTTAAGATTGCTAGGTATAAGTAAATATGGAAAATAAATCACATTTGTTTATAATAGCATAAAAATATGATGTAAATTACCACTTATAATATCAACAAAGAGTACTTAGTACTTAACCATGAATTGAATAATAGATTTAATCCACTGTCAATCAATCAGTATTTTTTCATTTTATTTATCATTTTTTATTTTTTGTTCTTATTTTTTATTAAATCATCACTGTATACATTTATGGGGTACTCAATCAGTATCTTTTGTGGAACGTGACCATCTGATTCTAAAGGTTATATAATGAGGAAGAACATATTCCAAAACTAGCTCAAAGATTTTTGAACAATGAGAATGAGAGAATTTACTCTACTAGATGTTCAGAAATAAAGCCATAGCTATTACAAGGTTCAGATAACAACAGGGAAGAATAAACAGACTAAATGTACAGAGAAAGGACCAAAGAAAGAGACCTGTTTTTATGAAAAAGTTGACATGTGACAGATGTTGTCCTTTGGGTAACTGTAGAATGGTGGATTCTACAGTAATACAAAGCAATAAAATCAATTATCCACATAACAAAATATAACTGATCATGAACATACATTCTAGGTAAAAATTAATATCAGAAAAATTAAAAATGTAATATAAAAATAAAAACATCTAGGCTTATAAAAGAGAATATAAGGTAATATTTTTATGTTCTTAAATAAGGAAGTATTTTAAAAAGTCAAGGTAAAAAAGCACCAAATACACAGAAAATACTAATATAGTCACCTATGCTAAAGTTAATATTTTTTACAATCAAACAATACAATAAATGAAGTGAAAACACAGGCCACACATTAGGACAAGGCAGATACTTGTCAAACTTGTAATCAAGAAAGTATTTTCATTCAGGATATGTGAAGTGTATTATAAGTCAATAAGAAAAAAAACACTATAAAAACAAAAAAATTATCTAAATGAGTGTTTCATACAAGTATATTAGTCCAGTTAAACATATAAATTATTGGATATCTAAAAGCATGCTCAACTTTATTAGTAATGGAGGAAATGATAAGTAAAATGATCAGGAGGTACTATTTTATATTTACTGCACCAGCAATTCCACTTCTGGTGGGGATTTGGAGCAAATCAGGACACTTAGGTACAGGGCTATGAAGATGGATTGCTATTACCTTTCAAGAAAACACTGAGGCACTGTGCTATAATGTTGACCATGTTTTTATGCTTTAACCCAACAATATCACTTGTAGATGTACATGGACACCGGCAGATCTTATTAGGGTGTTTATAACAACATTGTTCAAAATAACAAAAAGGTAGTACCAAGCAAGTGGGGAAAGGGAATAATTATCACCACAATATAAATGCAAATGAATTCTAAAAAGGAACGTTGAACAAAAAAACCCAACAAAACCCACACAATCTCAGAACAATTCATTTAGTTTATTCCTTGTGCAAGTGAATGGAAATCACAATGATAAATTTGCTCTGAAATAATAACCACTTAATAAAACAAGGATTTGTTTCTCCTTATATAGAGTCCTGTGTGAGTCAGTGACTCCCTAGAAGGCTGTTCAGTAGGTGAGAACTCAGAAATCTGAGCTGTATCCAACTATGGGTTTACCTCTCAAAGTGGGGTCCTCATTATTACCCCCAAAGGGAAAATGCATATGGGCAGTTCACAATCTGCTCTCATAGGCTCTGGTCAGAAAGGAACAAGTGGCCTTCTCGTCATTGATCAGAGATGATCAACTGATCAATTGGTCCTAACTAACTGCAAGGGAGTTAGCTAAATATGGTTGAATATTTTAACTATGCAGGAAATAGTAAATAAATTGATCTCATCAACACTTAAAAAAATCATCATTATTATCATCATCAAAACAACATTGATATGTTACTGTGTAAAGCTAACAAAGAAGGTCATAAAATTACGAAAAACAAGGAGATGGTAGAAACTTGAATGACCACCTTAGGGAAGGACATGGAGGGATGGGTAGTTGAAAGGGGAAGATAGTGACAGAAATGATTTATTTTTGAATTTATGTTACTGGATCAGGATATTTATTTTAATATAAGTAATTATAGTATAACTTGCATTTAGATTTCATTCTTTCTTATGGATAAAAACTTTTATAATAATGATAAAGGATAGCCATAATGTGATGACTTAAATTTTTCAAAAGATGGACTTTCTTCCATTAGAAGAAATATACAAGGAAGGTACTCACTGCCACATTAAGGCACGAAATGACTCTTCAGTGAAAACCTATAAATTTCTTCTGTGTTGTAAATTTTTAATACCTTTTTCTTGACTATGCCTCTCCCTTCTTCTCTGAGTTATTAAACATATTAAATAGCATAAAATTAAACTTTATGTTACCCCTAAGTAATGGCAAATCAGTTCTAAGATTGATTTTGATAATCCACAAAAGTCGAGATTTAAAATATTTTATTCATGCCCTAAAAATTAGCTGGACTGAAGCTACATACATAAAAGTGTCCGGAAATTCAAAGCTGCAGCCAAATGTGGCCTTCGGGAAAATCCAAAGAAAATTGCATTCTCAGAGGTTTCCCCATTGAAACCTTCATTTCAGAGCCCCAAAGCACAAAACCTGGCCTCATGACTTATCAATAACTCCCTTCTAAGCGATTCTCTCCCTTTCTTCTTATCCCATAAGCTATTTACAGATAATACTTTGGTGAAGTCAATCCTTGGTGACCTTCTGTTCCTCAGGGAAGACAAGTGTTAGTCTGCCATGGTGTACTAACGTCAGATTTTACACAGCCAATATAATCTTTGAGAATTTTTCCTGAGGTTTTGGAACTCACTGGAGCCTGACTTGCATAATAATTAGTCTTCAAAATGGAAGGAGTGGCAGAAATGTACTTTATGATCAAACTCTTGTTAGGAAGGAAACGGAGAGAAGGCTTCTGTGGGGTTTTATCCGCCCCAGTTTTCTTAGTCTCCGACACTTATCCCATGGCCCTAAGTAACAACAGTTACTTGAAGAGTGGAAATACCAACTCTAGGAAACCAAAGAGATGGACCTGGGACAGATTCTCTTTTCTGTTCTGTGAGACGGAGGATTCTGAGGTTTTCTGAATGGGTCAGTAATCCCCTAAAACATCTGTTCTTGGAGTCTGAGAAAACATTGAAACAATTCTGCCACAATATAATGTAAGAATTGATTTGGATATTATTTCAAAAGGTAAAAATAAAATATTATGGGACAAATATTTTTAAGAAAGGCATAAGGAACAAAGAGAGTTTTTCTGTTACTGTCCCTTCATCATTACTGCCTATTCCTGTACAGGTAGGCAAACTTCATTAATATACGCACTGTGGTATCAAAAAGTGACTATTCCCATGTATTTGTGAACAAAGGAGTGATTTATAAATTCATTGGAAATGCATATGGATAAAACAGTAAATGTAGTCCTTTCTGATGATTGGAGAAACGAAACATCACAGCTTGTAAGATTGAAAAATAATCAGTTCCTCACAATTAATAGAAAATTTTGTGGTTTTAAATAGGCATGTTTTTCTTCATGTAGCGCCTCAAATGTATTTACTGCTGGTGCACCTGGACTATTTTAAAACACCTCTAGCTATGGTGCCTTTAATCAACACTTTTCTTTAATGAAAAATGCAGTAATAAAAGTCATCAATCAATTTGTAAATGAAGAAAGAATCATTTAGTAGCATGTGACTGCGGAACGGAAGAGACATGCAGCAGGCTCCAACTCCCACAAGCCGTGGCACCCCGAGATGCAGCCCACACAGCCCACAGATGGGTTGGGGATTTGCAAAGACACAGGGGCCACCCCTACGTGGCAAAGCTGAGAGGGTCAGTGTGTCCTGAAGGTGGCACTTCTACCCCTGTGAGGCTGGAGGGCAGAGCATTCAGCTGAAGATTATTCTTGAGTCTTGAGGTTTGGGGCTTGCTCAAGACTGGTTACTCTTTTCTTCTCTAACATGTCTTCCTTTTAGAATGGGACTGTCTGCCCGTGACTGTCCTGCACTTGTCTTTGTTTGATTTCATATACTCCTAACTAGACAACAGTTTGCCTCAGTATGGATTGTGCCTTGAGTGTCACCAATATCTGATTTAGATGATGTTTAGGTAATACACTGGACTTGGAATTTAAAGTTGATGTTGAAAGGAATGAAGACTTTGGGGCTAAAGGTCTGAAGTAAATTTATTTTGCAGGCAAGGACCAGGGGCAAAATTATATCATCGAAATGTTTGTGTTTCCCCCAAAAAATATAAATTGAAGTTCTAACCCCAAGGTGATGGCCTTAGGAGGTGGGAGCTTTGCAGAGTAATTACATTAAGAGGATAGAGTCCTGGCAGCAACTGTGGCTCAAAGGAGTTGGGCTCTGGCCCCATATGCCAGAGGGGGGGGGGTTCAAACCCAGCCCTGGCCAAAAACTGCTAGAAAAAAAAAAAAAGAAAGAAAAAGATAAAACAAGATAGAGTCCTTTGTATCTAGTGCCCTTGTAGAAGAAATCCCAGAGAGATTTCATGCTAGTTCTTCCATATGATGAGAAACCAAGAAGACATTCAACCACACATAACCAAAAAGTCGACCCTCACCAGACACAGAATCTTGCAATCTGTTGGTTCCTTGATCTTGCATTTCTCAGTCTCTAGAGCTATAAATTTCTGTTGTTTATAAATTACTCATTCTAAGGCATTTTATTTTAGCAACAGGAGCAAACTGAGACAGGAAAGAAAAAGATCAGAACAAGAAAGTCAATGCCTACTTGAAATTTTGCAGCATTTTTATTCATTTATAAAAATGAAAAAGAGAACAAAATGTATTTGATTATAATATTAAAACACAGAATATGAGTAATTTAAATTTTGATGTGAATTGTTTATCTTTTATGATAAACAATAAAATTGTTTATTGTATAAAATTGTTAAA
The DNA here is from genome assembly GCA_963575145.1 of Galago senegalensis. Lineage (NCBI taxonomy): Eukaryota > Metazoa > Chordata > Mammalia > Primates > Galagidae > Galago > Galago senegalensis. Next base: position 226,953 of record CAUYTI010066421.1, on the reverse strand, counting down.
ATGTATAAAATACATTGTATACATTTTATACATTTGTAATGTATAAAATTGTTACTCTTAAAAAATAATTCCATTAATATTTTGAGAAACTGATCATATTTGTTATTTCTAGTAATCACTCAATTTACTTATTTACACATCATCTTTAAAATTAAAAAAGCTCCTGTAATGTTAGATATATTTATATATGTATTCAAATAAACATTTACAAAGAAGAAAGAAGTAATTTCTAACTTTAATATCCATGTGTAACTATTTTTGAACTGAAACTGCAGACAATAGGGCGGCGTCTGTGGCTCAGGGCATTGTGGCGGGCACCTGTAGTCCCAGCTACTCTGGAGGCTCAGACAAGAGAATCACCTAAACCCAGGAGTTGGAGGTTGTTGTGAGCTGAGACGCCACAGCACTCTACCAAGGTGGATAAAGTGAGACTCTGTCTCTAAAAAACAAAATAAATAAATAAAAATAAATTAAAAAAAGAAATTGCAGACAATAAAGATATTCTTTAATGGTTTGATTATAGATACTAATGGTTTGATTATAGTATACCATAAATGGGTAAACTAGCAATGTTTCAGGAGAAATTAAAGAATTCCAACATTGGCAGGTCACTGATATTTTATTTTTCAGCATCTTGATGTCTATACATAATCAGCCACTCAACAAACACCCACATAATTCTGGAAGTATATCTTCCCCAACAGTTACTAGACAAAAATCTGCCTACCATCTGGTCATATGATAAGTGCCTCTGGATAAACACTGATTCTCTATTAATTACAGATTTATTTATTTAGTTGAGACTGTTAGCAGATATGCTTCCAAAAGGCACTTTAGATTTTTTGGATCTAATTTATAATTACTGTTTATGAACAGCACAGCTAGACTACATAATCATTATCAATTTTAGAGTTTATTTTCACATTAAATTATAATTAAAATAATTAACTTGCTCATAATTTTATTAGTACCAAATTTTATTTCTTTCAATCCTTATATCTTCGTAAATACACGGTATTAAACCAAAACTATAGTGTTCTATTTGGTGATATTTCAATAAAAATGGAATTGCAAATTGTTCTCTAAGGGGCTCTTAGTGCTTTAAGTTTTGGGGTCTATAGATGGTCTTTGTAGTAACCACTTACCTCTATCACTGTGACATGAAAGCAGTTATAGGTGGTGCACCTGTGGCTCAAGGAGTAGGGCACCAGCCCCATATACCAGAGGTGGTAGGTTCAAGCCTGGCCCTGGCTAAAAACTGCAACAACAACAAGAACAACAAAAAGCAGTTATAGATAATTTTTAAATAATGTTGCGTAAACATTTATAGATGTCCTCAACTTACTGTTTTTCAACTTTATGATAGATTTATTGGGATGTAACCCCATTATAAGTTGAATAGTATCTGTATGATATTTTAAAAAATAAAAATCTGCTGAATTTGGCACTTAGACCATTGTTTGTGATTTCTTGCATTACAATTTAAGTTTCAATGGACAAAGATTTTTTTAAGCTATTAATGAAGAAAATACTGTATCTGTGTATAATCACTCCTATCTTCCTTCCAAATATTTAATACAAGTGTATGTTGTTCCTTTGTTTCTCCAATGATTGTCACAGTTCTCTTATGCAAAACTTACAAGAGTGTGGTCTCATTTGTTTTGTGTTTATAATTTGGTCATTATTTTAAGAACTATTTTATTAGTATTATTTATTTTAACTATCTTGAAGTTCCAAAACGATAAGGAAACATAAAATGCAACAAAACAGTATAGTTACACTGATTTTTTTTTAAAAAATCATTTATGCATAAAAGAGGTAACTGCCTATTCTGTACACTGGGAAAGAACTGAAGGTTCTTTGTGTTGGGGAAAGAGAACCATAGAATAAAAATACTAAAATCAGAGAAATTAAATGAACATCTGCAAACTGGATACTGATTCCAACAATTTTCTCCTATTTAGATAATTTTTGGAAGATACTGCCTTAAAACTTTTAAACAAAAAGAAAAAAACAGAACATCATGATTTTATGCACATTCTTGTGAATAGACCCATTCACATTCTCTTACAATGAAATTCAAATATAAAAAGCCACACTGATTCCAAACAAAATTTTAGTCTCTGTGGAGACTAAAGGGGAAAATAAAACCAAAATAAGCTGACTTTTTTTTTTTTTAGAACCTGCTATAAAATTTGGAGATACAGTTGTGGAAATAATAAAGTAAATTACAGAAATAAAACAATTAAAATAAAAATATAAATGATATATGAGAAGATTTTATAGAATAGAGTAAGATTATGATAGTATACAATTTTCAAATATGGAAAAAAGATTTCAAAATTGTAAAAAAAAGTTACTAGAAAAATGTCAATAGAATCTTTTCTAAGGATTGTCATAGAGAAAAAGGAAAATAAGATTGAGAAAAGAAAAAAAAAGATGGAATAATAGATGGAAAATGTAAAACACCATTTAAGAAATTACAAGGTATATCCAAAATAGCCAACCATTAGGAAATCAAAGTTCCAGAATGAAAACTAAAAAAGTTACAAGGAGAAAATTTTTGGTGAAGAACATTCCAGAAATAAGAGAAATAGTTGTCCAGGGTAAAAAAAAAAAAAAAAAAAAAAGGTCCAGGGTTAAAAAAAAAAAAAATTCCATGTTCAATAAAAAACAAGTTGATGGAATTATTTATTGAAGAAAGAATAAAATTAATGGATTTTACTGCGGAAACTTGAAGCAAAAGTCCAGCAGAACATACGTGCACAGCTCTCCATTTGTTTACCCCAGGGGCCAGGCTATGCCACGTAGGCACACTGTATGGACTGATGCTCAGGGTAAAGACACTCGTCTGTTGTTTGCCTTTTTAAATGAAATTCACATTATCTTGAAAATTTAGAACCCAATGATGAGAAGGAGAAAACTCTTCTATTGTCCTGAAAAAATGGTTCATATTGAAAGGATCAAAGATCAAGGATTGCTCCAAGTTTTTCAAAGGTAACGTTAAAATCTAGATGTGAACTCAACAATGACTCCAGTATCATGATAATTATTTCCAATTTCCTACTCCATTTCCAGTCGAACTATCTAGCAAGTGTAAGCATAGAATGATGCTCTTCCCTCCCCCACAAAGTCAGAAAACTTTCACTTATTCAAAATAATGGAGTAAAAAAAAATTAAGGCAGAGAATAGAACATTGACTATGGAAAATATGAAAAGTAAGTTGATAGGATTATGGAAAGGGAAGATCTCATTCTAAGAAAGATACCAGTCCACAAGGAAGTGGATCATGATACCTCAGACAAAAAAACTAATCCAGGGACTGACTGAATTCTCTTGACAAGATTGACTGCTGTTGGTGGCATCTATAAAGTTGGACTATTTGTAAGTGTAGAGTATTACACAGAGAGTGCAAAATTATGCATACAAACAGAAAAGTCATTATGATTGGAAATATGGCTGAATTAAATTTATCAAAAAATGTTATAATTTAATGCTGGTGTGAAATTATGACATCGGTATTGAGAGATGTGAGAATGGCAGAGGGTACCTAGGTAGTGCGTTGTGAGTCCATAAGAAAAACAAATGCTCCTTTTATACATTAGGAAGTCAATACATATACCTGAACCTGAAAAATTCAGAAGCTGTAATTATAAGTGGTCCTTAGAGATAAAATTATAAAATATAAGACTAAAAAATAAATAATTGCCACTCTGTAGGAGAAAGTATAGGACTAGGGAGTAAAAATGATTTTTTCCTAAAATTATTTGGTTAAAAAATAACAAAAAGCAATTAAAAAGTAACAGGAAAACACGTGGTAAATAACAAACAGATAAGGGACTCAAAGAGATTTTCACAGGAAAAGATTGAATTTTTATTTTGAAAAAGTAAGTGGTTCAGGTAGGAATGAAAATTTTTCTTTTCAAATTGTCACTAAGAATGAAAACAAAGTCTTTAATCTTCTTGACTTTAATTGTTTACTATCTCCATTACATTTAGTTCTCGATTTTCATGACTTCTTTTGCTAAAACACAGACCTCCATTTGTTTATGCTTCCTTTTCCTAAAAAGGAAGAAGAAAATTTAATTTATATAAAATTGATGTGAACACAATGGATGAATAGTTGTTAATGCTGATGGTTTTAGGGTTACTTCATTTTTACAAGTTATTGAATAATACTAAGAAGCTTTTGTTTATCCGACAATGTATATTAAGAAGTGGGTATTTACCATTTTAGAAACTGAATCTGGGCAACTGTTAAAAATTTAGACAATGCTGTATTCAAGAAAACAGCAATAAACCTTCACATGTTAAGTTCAAGAATACATTTTATAAAAAAAAAAAATAAAAATAAATAAAACTATTGGGCAGTGCCGATGACTCAAAGGAATAGGGCGCTGGCTCCATATATCAGGAAGTGGTGGGTTCAAACCCAGCCCTGGCCAAAAACTGCAAAACCCCTTCCCCAAAACCCAAACCTATCTTTAATAAAATGTAAATCAATTAATGAAAAGACTGCTTTTACAGTTCTTTTTTACCTGTTTGTTTGTTTCCCCCCCCCAGATATTATAGTTCTACAAATATTTTGGTTACAAGCATTACTTCTTTGCAGTTTGAGTCAAAGTTATAAATGTGCCCGTCACCTAGATAGCCTGCATTGTTCCAGTTATGTGTGAATTCACCTGTCCCACCTGCTTGGTCTCCATTGAGTTTCACTACCTTATGTGCATGACATTGTCAGGGATGCATTTGGAAAAGAGAATGGTGTTTTAATAGACTTTTCAGATAATGGTGACTTCTCTTCTCTGATGTTATACTAATACTTGGCAAGAGGAAGTTTCTTTAACTTTAAAAGGAGGGTGGAATCTAAAAACATAGTAGATTTTTTCCTTTGTTACATTAAAATCTAATGATCCTTCTTGTACTTTGATAAGATCTTTATTCATACATGATTTTTTAAATATTTGTACTGTGCTTACTGTGCTGTGCACATTATCCAAGATTTGACACATTTTACTATATGTATTAAAATCCCATTTTAAACTTTTCTGCTGATTTTGTCAGATACATTTGTGTCAGGAATCTTGAAAGTTCGCAGTAACAGATACAAATTTTAAAATTTTCACTGGAGAGCTTAAACTTTATCATTGACATCAAGTAGTGTGAGTTACTTTCTTGAAGAAACAGGCTGAGTTCATGCATTTTTGAGAAAAACTAGCAACTAAATTAGCCTGCATAGCCCTAGATTTTCTATTAGTCATTCTTTCAAGTGAGTATAATTTTCCTTGAAAAAAGTTGCTAGTTGAGCTTGCAACTCAAACAATTGTCTCATCTTGAAACAACTGCTGTACTTCATTAGGCAGCAGAAATACTTTATGCAAACTTCATCACTTCTTCACTCAAATATTCAGAAGTAGGTATGTACTAGTGTGGACATTTAGTAAAATTAGAAATTGTTAGTGTTTTAGCAAAGAAAATTTTAGAGGAAATAAAATTTGTTTCCCACTGTGAGTGTGTGGTGGTGAAGAGTACAATGACTGGGTGGCGCTGGTAGCTCAGTGAATAGGGCCCAGGCCACATATGCTGAGATTGACAGGTTCAAACCCTGCCCAGGCCCGCTAAACAATAATGACAACTGCAACAAAAAAACTAGTCGGGCCTTGTGGCGGGCGCCTGTAGTCCCAGCTACTTGGGAGGCCGAGGCAAGAGAATTGCTTAAGCCCCAGAGTTTGAGGTTGCTGTGAGCTGTGATGCCTCAGCACTCTAACCAGGGCAACAGCTTGAGACTCTGTCTCAAAAAATAGAATACAATGACTGTATTACAATTTGGTACCACATTAAGTACCACTGATATAAACAATACAGAAATACTGAATAGTATCTCTAATTATTTTTTAAATTAATTATTTTCAATGTTTGTCGTAATTAATTTTAAATAATCGGACATTCTAGAGTCAATGTTTTGTAGTACCAGTTTTGGGGAATGCATGCATTTGTTACTACCAACAAAATATTTTGTTTTAAGAAAATATTGGTTGGTAAAAACCAACCTGTCAGTTTCAGAAAGAAATAGTTTGTGACCTTGTTTAATTATCAGTATAGAACTGAAAAACATTAACCTCTTTAATGATATATGTCTCTCTCTCTCTATATATATATATATATACATATATATATATATATTTATATTTATATAAAATCAGAAAAATACATATATCCACAACAAATTCTATACTAGACCTTTAAGGAGCTCTTGTGAAGGATTTTATTAATAAGATTATTTATAATAATGAAAGAGAACTTTGTAATTTTATTTCTTGTCAAAATACTAAATTCTTTGATCATATTATTTTCAGATAGTTAAATATTTTGGGGTCCTTCGGTGGATTAATTCCTGGTGAAAAGTAATTGGAGAGCAAAGTGAGGGGGTCATATATAACACTTTTACAATTTTATCCACCTAAGGCTACTTAAAACAACCCTTAGATATTTTTGTGGACTTTAATATTTCTTGCAGGTATTTTATTTAAAATAATGGGTAAACCTTACAAAGTGTTCTGAGTAAACTTTTAGTAGCTGTATTAATCATATCCTACATAATCTTTGAGAAAGTATCATAGCCTATCTCAAGAAGGCATACTTAAAACTCTGTCTGAAAACTCTAATTTAAGTGAAAGTTCTAAATATTTTGTATATTTTCTATAACTACAATGGTATTAGTGTTGCTACATTCTTAGTGTGGTTAAATCTTTGATAGAAAATCAAACCTCATTTCTTTAAAATAGTTTCTTTTAATTTTAATACCAATAAGATTTACTTAAAATTTCCAAAAATCAGTATGTTTTTGTTGCAGGTCCACATATAAAAACTATTATTAATTTCTTTAAGTTTTAAGGTTAAGTGTACACAATCAGATTCATGTTTAAAACTGTCAAATAAAATAAAATATTTGCATTTCCCTAAAATCAGAATTCTTTGCTACAATTTCATCCATATGACTATCTAACTATGGTGATATAAACAATTTCATGGAGTGTACTTAAGCTGTAACAGTTTCAATTTTCTCCCAGCCAGACAACAACTTGCATCAACAGATGTTCTATCTTTGCCTAGGGGCCAAGATAGACCTGGATTTCAAAAAGGGAGACAAGCTGACTAAGGGCAATGAATTGATGATCTAGTAATTTAAATTTGGAGAGTTATTTACTACCCTATTTTTAAAGTTGGTTTGCATTCCTGTTTTATCTTATAAAGTTTGTTTGCTTCCAAAACATTAATCTGCTGAAAATCTAATATTGAGATTTACTATTAGATAACTGAAAAATTATGTATTAAAACATTTTTTACATATGAATATGAGCTAGTTTGACTATTTAGAAGGTTACCTGGGACATTTTAAAGACACTTCATCCTCTCTTTGGCATTTAACTCGCTCAGATATCCTAAGGTTAACTCCGTAACTTCATTATCAAATTTAAATATCATTATCAAGTTATTAACATTTATATCAAACATTTAGAGTGTTGGTCAGGACCATAGCAATGGCATTGGTGGTGTAGAGTGAGGTTAAGGAGGCTCAGCTGGGAGGATTGAGGAAGCAAATCTGTGGAATCTGAAAACAAAGCAAGGGGCCATGAATTCAGTTGAACACTCTCCCAGATGAGCTATTATTATTTCATAATAACGCCTTAAAAAAATACATGTCCCTCCCTTGCTCACTTCCCCTGATGAAGTTGCCACAGGCCTAATGATACCAGACAGGTGGCCCCCCAGCCAGCTCAGTGGAGTGAGGGTGGAAAACTTGCCGCCTCCATCTTGGCAGTGTTGGCAGCAGCCAGCAGAGGAATCAGTAGACTGGCGTGTAGGCAATGGAGGCTCCAGTAGACAAAGGAATCTACAGAGGTGGGGAAGACACTGGCGATTCCTCTAGTGCATCCCTGATTGGTCTATATTCAAAATCTGCTCCTGATTGGTCTGTTTTCAGGACTCAAAAACTCATTGGACAACTGCCCCTATATAAGCCCCTAAGCAGAGAGCCCAAATGCAGACCTATGTAGACCTCTGAGAGAGCACAGGAGAGCAAGGAGGTTTGGTTCTTCATGAGAGCTGTACACTTGTATTACTGCTGTTCCTGCTCTGCAAGGAGGTTTGGCTCTTTGTAAGAGCTGTAACACTTGTATTATAAAACCTATCTTACTGCTAATCCTCCTCTGCAAGGAGGTTTGGTTCCTTGTGAGAGCTGTAACACTATCTTACTGCTGATCCTGTTCTGCAAGAAGGTTTGGTTTTTTGTGAGAGCTGTAACACTTGTTAAATAAAACCTAACCTACTGCTGATTCTGTGGTCCGTTGCTTCATTCTTTGAACCGCCAAGACCAAGAGCCTAGAAATTCAGTATCAAAATCCAGTATCACTATGACAATAAGGATTTATAGTCTCCAGCCTATTCCCTAAAATTAGACAAAAGTCTCAGAAAATATGAAGATAGGGTTAGATGAATGCAGACTCAGTTTCTGTTTCTGTAAAATGGGAACATTTCAAATAAGTCTGTGATGTTAGAAGTTTGAAATGTGGTTACTTTTCTGGGAAGGACATTCAGGATCCATTTACTAACCTGGGTTCTAGTCACAAATATGCAAATTTTTTATAATTATAGATTAATCAAGAAAATAAATACATATTTATCTATATTGAAGTTATGTTTTGTAGACAAAAGGCATATTTCTCCTCACTCAGAGAAAATGAGAGAAGGTAGTCAGAAAATAAAGACATACATGAATAAACAGTAGGAAATGTGCCTTGAGGAGAAAATATGGTACATTATTTTCCTAGTTCTGCCATAACAAATTGCCATAAACTTTTTGTGACTTAAGATAACAGAGATTTATTCTCTTACTGTTCTGTAGACCAGAAGTCTGAATTCAAAGTGCTGCCAAGGCTTTGCTCTTTCTGAAGCCTGCAGGAGACAATCTCTCCTTGCATGCTACAGCTTCTGGTGGCTCTGGAAGTTCCTTGAATTATAGCTTTGTAACTCCATATTCTTTTTTCATCCTCACAGGCTCTTCTTCCTTTCCCTGTCTTTCTTGTATTTCTCTGGTAAGGTACTTTTCAGTGGATTCAGGGATCACCCAGAGACATTAGGATTCTTAATCAAATTTTAAAAAACTTTCCCCCCTCAAATGAATCCATGTTCACAAGGTCTGGGTATTAGCATGTGGAAATATCTTTTGGGGGAACACCACTGAACACCAGTACAAATGATATTCATAAGACAGGACCACATAAAAGAGGGAACATTTTTTTTTTAAATGTGTTTACAATGTGTTCAGAGAAAGTGTTAGGAGACAAAAATTACTATGCAAACTAAAACCTTGTTAGTATCAGAGAAAGAATAACATAGGCTGAGAACTTGAGCAAGGTTCTCAAATGTTATAAAAAAATCTTTACTATTTTAAAGTGCAGATGTCGCTGGGTGGTCAAGACGTATCTATGACACAATTGTGTTTGTAAAGTAGTGAAACACGGGAGAGGTAATGTGAGATGAAATTGATGATTTAAGCTGGGCTAATTCAGGTAAGATATACAGGCATTTAAGAGTGTATCAGTAGAAAATATATGAAGGGGAAAAAAAGTGGAGACTCCCTCCTTGGATGGGCATGAATCACCTAAAGGCATTCTCATAGCTCCATCCCACTTGTCTAAATACTTGCCAAATGAAACAAATTCTATCTCTCTCTTTTTTCCAAGCTTTTCTACTTATTCTTTTTCACACAAATTATTTTGATCAAATTCTCTATAATGTCCACAGTCATATTTGATAGTTCTTATTTCAAAGTTTAAATGTATTTTTGTGGAATTGACACTTTCTCTGATGATGATTTTGGGGTATTATCCCACTTTCTTTGTTTTGAATTAATTCCAGTCCTCATTGCTACATATTATCTAAACCATTCATGTTTTCCTCATAATCACTTCTTCTATACAACACTAAGATTTGCTGGTCTAGAGTTGTCATCAATTACACCAAAAAGTGTTGGGCCAGAAGCTGAGACAGCAGCTTGGACAATTTGAGCTTTTATTCCAGTGAACCAAAAAGGAAAGAAGGAGGTCAAAGTGTTGGCTGTTTTTTGCATTCAAAGGAAAGTTTGTTCCTTTGAGCATAATAAAATCTGTTAAAATTTGTTAACACTGATATTTGATTCTATCAGTGAGGGAATTAGTTTACCAGCAAATATTGAGATTACCAGTATTTATGAATCTGCCTGGACTGAGGGGATTCTCTGGGCACAAGGAGTATTTTCAAATCTAGTGGAAAATATTACCAACCCAGTTCAGGCGTGATTACTAATATGTGAGACTCTCTTATAATCAAAGTCTGGTTCACAATAAAGTACTTATGAGGTGAATTATGGATAAAGATAAAAAGAACATGGAATAGTTAACAGAAGAGTAAAGTTACAAATATCAAGATTTGACCATTTAACCTATTTGTTCCAAAATGTTTGAGGGAATGAGAACTGAAAGAGTTAATTAGCTCAGTATATTTTCTTTGCCTTTATAAGTACATTTCTTCTTATTCTTATTTTTCTATTCTCTAAATTAGTCATATAAATAGTTGTTAAACCTATTTTTTGTAACTACTAAATATTATTTAACAATTTCAAAGCAGGATGTGGAAAGGGTTGTAACTGAGATAAAAAGTAAGTCTTCCTCCAGGATGAGACTGATGTGATACAGGACCGTTTGCCTCCTTTTTGTAGGAATCAGCCTTCAATTGTGCGCAGGGTATTTATACCACATTACATGATTCCAGCGTGTTTCTAGTGAGCATAGGTACAATTTGTGTGGGACGCAGAGTCGGCAAAGTTATGAGTTGTGGTGAGTTTTCTCTTGTCATTCCAGCATCATCAAGAGACACCTCACTCCAATGTCTTGTACATCATAGAGAAGAATCCAAGAAGTGTATGTCCCAGAATCCAGTCCTCAGATGGACCTAGGTTAAGCTTTTCAATGCAGGCACTTGCTCAAGATTGGGGGAGAGGGGCGGTGCTCATAGCTCAGTAGGTAGGGTGTTGGCCACATACACAGAGGCTGATAGGTTCAAACTCTCCCTGGGCCAGCCAAACAACAATGACAATTGCAACAGAAAAATAGCCAGACATTGTGATGGGTGCCTGTAGTCCCAGTTACTTGGAACACTGAGGCAAGAGAATTGCTTGAGCCCAAGAGTTGAGCTGTGATGCCACAGCACTCTACCAAGTGTGACATAGTGGAACTGTGTCTCAAAAAAAACAAGATTAAGGGAGGGGCAGAGGGAAAAGGCCACGCTCTGAAAGCTTAGATAACCAGACAAGTAGACACATGTGAGATTGAGCTTGACCTCCCATCCAGTCTGTGAGAACCATCCTCTTCTTCACTGGTCATGTAGATGGTTAGTGGAAGACATACCAAGATGCTTGTGCAAGGCAGCATCTGTTTAAAGAAACTTTGAAAATTATTTTTATTTTTTTTTACTTTCCTACAATAAGTATAATTAATATCTTAAATATAAACTCCATAACAATTAAAACTCTGTTTGTAAACTATAAAGGAATTAGACCTACCCTAGTTGCTCATACATTAGCTGTATCTGATCTGGTTCTTAATATTGCCACAGTTAATGAAATAATTGTTTTGATATTTTACAACTGTAAATAAGATATGAAAGTTTGAAGACATTAAAGTTTATGTTCTGAAGACTTTGGGTAAGTTGGTGGGCAATTTCACCATCTGTAGTTAATAGCAATAGCTATCTTTTCTGTCGTTGTTATTTATTTGTTTGTCTATATCAGCCAACCTCAAATTTGCTGAAACTAATGCTATAACACAATCTCATCTAAAGGTAGGTAGCTTGAGTCTGGGTATTTCATTTGATTTTTTAGTCTATGTTGCTTCCCTCCATCTTTGTTAAAAATCTCTGAAACTTATATCTATAACGTCATATACTTAGCATGTCTATGGAGGTCTTTAAGACCCTATATTTGGAAAAAGCCACCTCATTGTGGATGGTGATGATGTCTTTTTGCCCCATGGAATTATTTCAATTTAGTGGGTAATAGTGAATTGAGTTTAAGTTCACCTTAAGAACATACCTGCTTCAGATAGGTCTTTTTTTAAGTATGAGGACACAATTATATTAGGCACATCATATAAAAGCTCTGTGCAAAGGAAACAAAGGATCTTCACATGGAAACATTTCCTGTATAACAAGGGACTGTATTTACATCCAAATTCAGCCTTTTATAAACCAGGCATCTGTGTTCAAGCAGTTCAACTCACTTTTGAAAATCCAGACTGGAGACAGTCCACACAGCCCACAGCTCTTTATTTGTTGTGATCGTGTGCTTGTCCTTACAGAACTTGACCATATTGTAACAAGAAAACTGTTAGTTGAAAGGTTAGAGAATAGCTTCAAAAACATTTGTCTTCATCTCTTCTATGAAACATTTCTTCCCTAAGTATAAATAAACATTATTCAAGGTCTTTAACCAGAAAATATTTTTGGAAATGGCCTGAGGTGAATTGCTTCAATCTTTTACTCTTTATTTTCTAAGTAGCTCCTGTTAGTTAAAATAAGGGGCATGTGATTAGATGTGCATGTTTTTCCCCCCTTTCCCTTTTTTGGTCATTCTGAAAAATGTTAGCATAATTTTGAATAGTGAGAGTTAATTAGGGGCCTTTAAGCAAATGATGTCTCACTGCAATAACTTATTTAATTCATAATATTGGCAAAAAAAAACTTAAAAAATTATCTACTAGTTAGTCTGTATGCTAACTAATTTTTGTCATTGCAAATAATAAACTTAATTAAATTAATTATTTTCTTAATATTTTCTATTATATTTTATCCTCTACTTTTCTTTAAGGCTACTACTATTCTAATGCATCTTCTCCTAAGTATACATGTAAAATACTTGTATTAATGATGTATTAGGCTTCTCCAGAGAAACAAAAACAAAAGAATGTGTGTATATGTGTGTGTATACCCGTGCATGTATGCATATATACAGTAGAAACTCCATAGTTGATCATCTCCCTACAATTACCACCTCCTTAAGTAGACCTAATTTTCACAGACTGGATATACACCACATGTACTCAATGGAAAACTGACCTTTATATATTGACCACCTTTGTAAGTTGTATCTTGACCACTTGGACTGTGACACTGTGATATTAATTTACCTTCTGTGATTTGACCAGTTGTGTCCCCTGTGCCCCAAGGGTATATAGAGTGAGCTTTGCCCCTTACATGAATTATTTCTTGTTTAGTGTAATGTCTTTTTTGGTGTCTGTGTGTGTGATTTTTGGCCAGGGCTGGGTTTGAACCCACCACCTCTGGCATATGGGGCCAGCGCCCTACTCCATTGAGCCACAGGGGCTGCCCATAATGTCTTTTTCACGTGTTACTATTATGACATGTTGGATTAGGCCTAACTTAATATAGTTTGTCATGTGTTGCAGAATATATTTTCAAGAACTGATCTGAATTCTAAGTACATCCTACAATTACTGAAAACTTTTGTTCTTAATTGAGACATGATGGCCCAAAGGAAATAACTCAAAGAACTAACACTGAAGGAAAGGGTTGATCTTCTACATTTTCTGGAAAGCAGAATTCAAAGAAATACAGCAGAACAATTTGGTGTTAGCAAGACCACAGTTAGCAACATCCAAAAATGTCAATAAGAATACCTGAAGAGATATGGTAAGGGAAGCAGAGATGTCCAGCGGAAAAGGAAAAAAATCTTCCCTTGGTGAAGTCCATGAAACTACATTAAACTGTTCAAACGAATGAGGTACTTAATGCCTGAATCTCTGGGCTGATTAGCCAAAAAGTTGTTTAAAAGTTCTCACAGGAATACAAGGTGGCAGATTTCTAAGCACCAGGTGGTTAGCTTCAGAAATTTAAACTATGACATAAGATCTCCCAGAAAGTCTTGGGTGGTGAATCCAATAACGTTCTAGTAAAGGTTGTGAGAGTGTTCCTGGACTTCACCAGAGGCTTCAAACACAATGAAATCTTTAAGATGAAAAAGGAGAAGAAAGGCCACAAGGTAGAGAATAATCAAGGCCACAAAAGAGAGTCTTTGGAGCAGGTGTACAGTTGAGGTAACAGAGTCCCTTAGTGACCTACCCCCTTAACATAGCATAAATCATACCCAACAAAGACACAACAGTTTACAAGTGCTGCAACAACTCCCAGAAATTCCCATGCAAGTATGTAAAAGGGTAGGACTTGTCATTCTGGGAACTCCCCACCTTTTCCAAGAAAAAATATGACTATTTCACCACCACCACCACCCCCACTTAACGAATAATTAGGGAAGCTGCATTGAAGGGAGACATCTTGTTGAACTCCGAGTCTCCCCAACTTATGAGGGTAGACCTGGTCCATCTTTGGAGCATTCTGTGTTAATAAACTTTGACTTTCTGGCATCTGTTCAGCCTGCTCATTTGTTCCACCTACTCTATCATACCAGTAACTATTCCTTGATACTGGGAACCACAAACCAGGAAACACAGTGATGGGAGCCGTGGTCCCCATATCTGAAACAGGGTGTCTCAGAAGACCCAAGAACCCTTCTGGACTGCTGTAGTGGGGGGTGTGGTAATGATAGCTTCCTGAGAAAAATCATACTTAATCACAGAATAGAATGGAAAAGGCATTGACCAGGCAGCGTAGCAAGGGAATTTGGTCCAAGATAGAGACAATAAAAGGAGAATGAATAAGTTTATTTTTCTTTTAAGCAAAATCACAAGAGTTAAAATGCATTTGCCTGGGGGCCATACAGAAGTGGCATTAACACTGGCCCCCATATCATTGCAGCATCTACGGTTGGAGTAAGCTGTGGGATTAACAATGCAGAGTTCCTGAATTTTTTTTTTTTCAAAATCCTGAAACTTTCACATCCTCTATGACACACAGAAACAAAGATTAATTACCATGGTAACCAAGATGGTACTCCGAATTTAGATTGAGGTAAGTATATAATTTGATAAAAAATAGACTAGTAATAGATATTTGCATTTAGATATCTGAGAACGAATCCAAAAGGATTGTGAACAAAATCCAAAAGGATTGTGAACAAAGGACCATTGTCTCTGGTCCTGTACTACCAGGTGCTTTTTTAATTTTAAAGGAATTTTTTATTTCCCTTGGGTCTATAAGTTGTTCTCTTTGTGGGGAAGGATAGAGGAATGTGCTGAGAAACTTCTGATAAATGAAATAAATATTGTAGAATGGGCCTGATTTACTCATAGAATAATGAATTACCCCATAATTCAGGAGGAACAGGGTAGAATACAACAAGAGGGCTTCCCTGAGGTTGGCCTAACAACTTACACAATGTGACTTAGGGCCCTGTAAGTGTGGAGGAACTATAAGATTTTTTGGAAGAGGAGTTATGGTGGTGGTTGAGAAGCATGTGTGTTATATAAGCATAGGGCTCAATAGTATTTGTATGAAAGGAGCTTAGAAGTTGGGCATGAGTTAGAAGGATTAGTAGTCTTACAATGAATCCATTTAGGCCCTAGCAATGATGATAGTGTTAGAGCTGCAGTTGTATGGCACCAAGATAAGACAAGTTACAGCTCAAAGGAATCATTTTAAGCTCTTTAAAGAATTAAAAAATTTCAAGAATTAAAAAATTGCTTTCAAAGGTCAGATTTATATATAAGATAATATTACTAGCTTGGGTTTTGATCTTCGATAAAGAAGGATTCCCCTTAATGAATACAGAGTGAATTTGTAGAATGATGATAAGTCTCTCAATGTGACTTTGCACCTCAAGTTAGAATGGATATGAGAGGTAAAATCAGTTGGAGCAGGAGATTAGAATGTGCATGCTTCATGGAGTGGTTGGAAAGGGAAAAAAACAGGGCAATTTAACTTACTTTTGCCTTTGTAACCATAGCACTTATGAAAGCAATAACTAGGAGGAAGAAATCATTTAAATCAGTTATTTTGGAAGTGAATAAAAGTATTGTTAAATACATAAGTTGGATAAACGTTAAGGAATTTTGCATGCAGTTTAAATGGCCACCTCATGGCATGGGAGAGCACGATTCTTGGATATATTTAAGACTTTCTTTCTGTATCATTTTGTCCTGTCAGAACCGTGACAGATAACTGCTTTCTTGGCATTTATCCCATACTGAATTGTCTGCCTAATTACAGTTCTACAGGTGTCATCTACAAGATTATAAATTATGTGTGAAAAGAGGCTAGGCTCAGTGATGTAAATGGCATAGCCATCTTTATACTAAAGCTAAAATTAAAAAAAAAAACTAGAGAGAAATAAAAATGTATTATTATTATTGTGAAGGAGTTAATTCTAAAATCTTTCTTGTTTACTTTCTCCATATTGTGGTAATTAAAAAAGAAATATGGTATGATTACAAAACATTACAAATACAGAAAAATATTACCTTAGGTCATATAGTTTGCTATTTGTTTCTAATTTCTAAATTATCTCTTTACAAAATCTTTTGCCAACATTTTTGTATTGGTTACGACTTGGTTTTAATTCATTCCATTTTTATCAATTTAACAGAAAAAAAGAAAATTAGTAAATGGTTAGAAGAGTTAAAATATTGAAGGATGAATTTCTCACAAATATTCCAGTCATGCATTGCAAACATTGTGTGTTCCTCAAATATAGCAAAGGAGTAGATGCCAAAATATAGGAGTGAAACTTACCAGATGTCCAACAGCCTCAAGCCAGACAGATATCGGTCAAAATTTGAAAATTCACAGATGCAAGACAGTCTGTTATTCTGCTTCAAGCACTATTTTCATTCCAGTAAAGCCATTGAAGTATATGACATCAAATAAATATATTTGTATTTTAATTTTGTAATTTTGATTAAATGAAGACTTTAAATTTATGATATGTAGGTATCATTTCACTAATTCTATTTTATGCCATTTTATTCATAGTTGTATTCATAGAATAAAATAATCCAGGGATTAATATTGTGTAAATATACATATTATTAGTCAAAGAGATTTTTTTACTTTTTGTTTCTTAAATCAACATTGTGCTTTAAATTATGTGTTTTGTGCAATTGAAGAAAACACACTAATGAGCTTTTAAAGTAGAATGTATTGTTATTTTGAATTAATATAACTTTAGTGCCTACTGCGTAGCAGGGAGTATTCTTAGCACTATACCAGGATGGCAGAATCTTGGGTCTTCCTCGTCTAAAGATTATTTCCTATTATAAAAATGTCTCATTGCTCCTGTTGACCTGAGTAAATAGACTAATAATGTATTTTTCTTGCTTTGTTACTATTTTAAAGGAAATGAATGAAGGGCTGAGATGAAGAATGATGGAGTGGGAGAGGTAAGGGCTATCCAGGACTTACTGATGATTAAAAGTCTATCACTGAAGAGACGTCATTTATCTAATATCTAAGGAGTGAGGTGCTGGTGCTGTTAAGACTGGGGGAATGGAACACCCAGGCTGGAAAGTACCACATGCAAAGGGCTCTGAGAAAGGAAAACTCTGTATACTTAGAGATCTGAAAATCATACCATGTGGAGAGAGCAGGTTCATATAACAGGGAATTTGGAAATATGAAGCCTGGAGAAAGAATAACATGTTTATTCTAAGGAGCGATGGGAAACCATTGAAATGCTTTACGGAACAGATTCCCATGATCAGATGTATATCAATTTAGGTGAATTACTATTATGTAAACTAGAGAATAAGTGACCAGAAGAGAGTAAACTATTTAATGTAGTGGGGAGAGTGTTAAAATAAAAGAGCTGAGAGACGATTGCAGCCTAGACTAAGTATTGTTAATAAAGATGAAAGAAGAGAACATTGTGCTGCTGTCCTGAAGAAGTGAGACTGATAAGGCTTGTTGAATGCTCAGATGGGGTGGTGAGGAGGGACTGGGAAGTTACAAGTGATTAACCGGTTTCAAGCTTTAGTAACTAAATAGGTGGTACTGTTTCTCATGAGACAAGAAAGATTAAACTGGAGGAATAATAAGTTTTGGATGACAGAAAAATTGTAGGAGGGAAATAATAAACTTTTTTTTTTTAAGGAAATAATAAACTTTGAGGGCATGTTAATTTTGAGAAAACCTTGAGGACTCCACTTAGAAATGGCATTCCAAGGTTGGAGGTGTAGGCCTGAGTTTGGAAGAATGGTCTGTCCTAGAACTATATTGTTGAGATTCTTTATTATTATACTCAGATAACATTTTAATCCAAATGAGTTGATGGAACCATTTAGGGAAAAATAAAAACAAAAACAAAAAAACTTAGAAAGAGAAGAAGTCCAAAAAATTAGCACTAGTACACAGAATATTTGCTGGATGGATATAGGTTTTGAATCACATCATTCTGAATTTGCTCAACTAGTATCAAAAATACAAAGTGAAGTACAGTAAAAATTAAGTTAAAACTTGATTTGAAATTTGTGTTTGGTAAATATTATCTCACTTAATTTTTCCAAAGCCTTCTAAAGTTATAAATTGTTATGCTTAGATAAAAATATCATGTATCTAAGAATAACTAACTTTTATAAAAATCTTACTGAATTCAAAATATAGTCATAGGCTCAGGAAATCTGTTGGCTAAAGAAATTAACCCCAAACAGCTTCAGGACTTCTACTATGTTTTGGAGATCTCTTTGGGATAGTTGGAATGAGGTACTTCATCATTTCAAATATTGTTAATATTGCTCACTGCTGCTGCCCTACTCTTTATTCATGTTTCCTACCACAAACTATTTTTCTCTGTTTCAGAGTTAATATGGCAGGAAAGAAAACCTTCATTTTCTTACAAAGTTTTCCTTACTTAATTTCTCAGAGAATGAATAGAATAAGCCAGAATCCTAGTAATCATACTTCCAAATTTCTGGTGAAATATTTTATGGAATCAGGTTGTGTCCATGTCTTGTACATGGACGTAAATTTATAGATGTTAGGCTTGGCAGACCATGTGAAATTCAAACGATGATTCTCCAACAATACTGACTGGAGACTTAATGGGATTAATCAATATTCCTTAAAAAAGGTCATAATTGATAGTCAAAGCAATAGATTTCTACATTTATTCTTGATAGCATTGTGATTTGAGTAAGCCATATTTAAAGCTCAGCTTACAAGAATACACTGTTTGACAGTGGTTTCTTTCTATTTCTTTTCTTTTTCTTAATTAAATGATAGCTGTGTACATTAATGCAGTTATGGGGTATAATGTGCTGGTTTGATATACCATTTGAAATACTTTCATCAAACTGGTTAACATAGCCTTCACCTCATTTTCTTAGTTATTGTGTTAACTATTGTGTTACATACTACACTTAGTAGATTTAACATGTACCTTTGTAAAATGCACCATAGGTGTGGTCCCACCAATTACCCTCCACCCATCCTACCTCCTTCTCTTCCCTCCCCCTCCTCCTTCCCCTTCATCTTGGGCTGTAGTTGGGTTGTAGCTTTCATATGGAAGTGTGGGTGTTTATAAATTGGTTTCATATTAGGGCTGAGTACATTGGATACTTTTTCTTCCATTCTTGAGATACTTTGCTAAGATGAATATGTTCTAGCTCCATCCATGTAAACATAAAAGAGGTAAAGTCTCCATATTCATTAAGGCTGTGTAATATACCATGGTGTACATATACCACAATTTACTAATCCATTCATGGGTTGATGAGCAGTTGGGCTTCTTTCACAACTTAGCAATTATGAATTGGGCTGCAGTAAACATTCTGGTGCAAATAACTTTGTTATAAAGTGATTTTTTGTCTTCTGGATATCTACCTAGTAGAGAAATTGCAGGATTGAATGGCAGGTCTAATTTTAGATCCCTAAGGGATCTACAAACTTCTTTCCAAAAGAAACATATTAATTTGCATTTTCACCAGCAGTGCAGAAGTGTTCTCTTTTCTCCACATCCATGCGAACTTCTATGG
Organism: Galago senegalensis; assembly: GCA_963575145.1. Lineage (NCBI taxonomy): Eukaryota > Metazoa > Chordata > Mammalia > Primates > Galagidae > Galago > Galago senegalensis. The sequence continues at coordinate 206,977 of CAUYTI010066421.1, read as the reverse complement.
TTACAGATTTTGTGATGTGGGCTAATCTTACTGGAGTTGAAACCATTGTCTTTTTAGAATATTTATTGGTCTTTTTCTCTCAATTTTCAAATGCTTATTTGATGGTATTAAACTTTAATGTCTGTATATTAGTTTTCCTGATAGGGAAGTGGTAGGGAACAGAATTAGTTCTGGAATTTTTATAGTTCACAACTTACTGGAGAATACACAGGTAAATGTCACATGAAGCTTAAATTTCAGGGACACTCACCTCAGCCTCCAAGGTAAGTGTTTGTATAGGCATTTGTCTACACATGTATATTTTTAGAAGATAGTGGATTTTTCTCTGATAGATTTCATGATGGATCATTAAAATCATTTGCTTCCATGTACTTTCTACTCCTTTGCTCTCTTTAGTTTGCTTGGCAAAAGCCCATCCTCGGATAAATTCAGCTCTCACCACCTGCTTCTCACCTGTACAGGTGCATAATGGCATGCTTCTAAAGACATTGCCACTAACCTCACCTGATCTTTAGATGCTGTGCAGAAATGCAATATTTGTAGTCCATTTAGTCTTCTATTACCTTCCTTGATGACCATTTTGATTTCTTCCTCTCTTCCTCACTTTTTGTCTCAGTTCATCTTTTCTATTATTTCATTGAGGAGCTAGAAATAAATGTAAAAATATTTTTCACTTGGTCATACCACAAAATAATATGTACATCTGCCAATATGTTCCTTATCTTTCTTACTTTCTGTAATCTGGAGATTAATTATTGTTCATTCTACACCTTTCAGTTGTGCTGTTGATCCCATCCTGTTTCACCTGTTTGGTGACATTCCCCTAAAACTACCCTCCTTATTTACTGGATCATCAATTGTACAATTCCCACAACATACAAACTGTACTTTACCTATATTTAAAATAAAAAGAAAACAGAACTTCTTTGATCTATGTTTTCTTCTAATTTAAAAATTGTATATTTTTTGCTTGTTTGTCTAGTTTGTCTTGAATGCAGTCTAGAAAATACTTTTTGTTTTGTTTTATACTCACTGTCATTTATGCTAAGATAACCAATAAATTCCACATAGTTAAATAATCAAGACTCAGTTTTCATTGAATGGATCAAAAACATTTGGCAAGTTGAAAACTAAATAGTCCTTAAATTTGTTTTCTTAGTATTTCCCCTACTTCACCAGCTACCCATTCTCATTCTGCTTTTCTGATCTTTGTTTTCTCAAACTCTCAACATCAATATACTCAAGAAATCTTTTTTCTTTCTTACTACACCTACTCTCTGTACACTCATGACTTCCAGATTTATGGGTCCTTTTCTTTAAGTTGTTGATAAATACATCTACTTAAGAAATATTTTTAAACAGTGTCTATTAGGCATTTCAACCTTAAATCAATAGATCCACAGCAGATTAGCTATAGAAAAAGGAGAGAAGATATAGTACATTAGTGTTGGTGTAGGTTGGTAGATAAACATGGTGCTAAGAGTATATGAATTGGGCAGCACCTGTGGCTTAAAGGGTGCTGGCCCCCATATGCTGGAGGTGGCAGGTTCAAACCTAGCCCTGACCAAATACTGAAAAAAAAAAGAGTATATGAAATAATAATAGTCTCTGCTCACTTTGCATATTTAATTATTTTTCAGAACAGATAATTAATTTGCATTTCCCCATTTCCATTTGTTCTTAATTTTTCAAACAAGCCTATTGGTATTCATAGGTATTCATATTCTATTGGTATTCATTTAGAACTCTACAACAATTAAATAGTATGTTATTTTAAAAAAAGAACAACTTAGCAATCACACAGTGAAACTTTTTTTTTTTTTTTTTTTTTTTTGCAGTTTTTGGCCAGGGCCGGGTTTGAACCCATTACCTCTGGCATATGGGGTCGACGCCCTACTCCTTTGAGCCACAGGTGTCGCCCCACACACAGTGAAACTTGATGCAAGTTTCATTATCTTTTATTTTACTGCTTCTAGGACAGGGGGAAAAAAGAGGTAGAGAAGAAAATATACCTACCAATTTTTTAAAATTACTGTTTAATAAGTGACCACAAATATAATGAGTTTTTATCTGGAGTTCTTGATGTAAGAAGCCCCAAATGGATCTCACAGGTCTAAAATTAATGTGTCAACAGTCACCAAACCTCCGTGTTCCTGCTGGAGGCTTTAGGTAAGAACTTATTCACTTGCTTTTTCAAGCTTCTGGAGGCCTCTGTTATTATTTAGTTTGTGTGGTTACTTCCATCTTTGTGGCTAAAACACACATCACTATGATCTCTGCTGCTATCCTCACATACACTTCTCTGACACTTCTGTTTCCCTCTTTCACGTATAAGAACATATATGATTATATTGGTCCCATCTGGATAAGCCACCATATCTCCCTAACTCAGGATCCTCAAGTTAATCACATCTGCAAAGTCTCTTTGGACATGTGAGGGGAGATACTCACAGATTCCTGTGGGCATTTGGGAGATGACATTTTTCTGCCCCCCTCACAGTATACTAAGCTATCATATTGGGTAGCAAATAGACACAAAGTTGAGTTTCAAATGCTGCCACCTCCTTCTGCCCCCACAAGCATCAAATGTAGTCCTACTTATATGGTAAAGACGCTAGATCAAATGTAAAGGTATCAACATCTATTTCAGATAATTGTTTATATGATAACTTGAATGCTGTAATTTTTAAAATAAAATAAACCTAGAACTTTCAATGAAAATTACTTCATATGACATAAATAAGTACTAGTATAATTACAACTAGATGAATCTTCGGGAGAAGGTGTAGTTTAACTCCCTCATTGTAATGGATGAAATGAAAAGATTCAGAGAAATGGTGGCCTGTTCATGATGATAAAACTCATCAATGATAGATTATAGATCAGAACAAGGGCTCATTTCTAACTTACTGTCTGAAACAGCACCGTTAAGTCTAGATAAACTCAATAGTTCCAAAGCATAAATGGAAAATAAATCCACACTCTTTGCTCTTAATAGTTTCATTTCATTTATCTTTATAGTGTTTGAAAATTTCCTGTAAGATATCTAGGGTCTATATATTTCCCTAAAAAAGAGATAAGAATTCTTAAGATACATGCATTATCCTTATTGTTTCATATCATGTGATGATGGAACTTACTGTATTTAAAACAGAAATCTCTCTTTTCTGAAAGATCCAAACAGTTACTTTAGAAGTTAGACATGTTCTACTTTAGAAATCTGATTTCTAATAATTATTTGCAAAGAGAGAACTAATTGGTTTATTTTTGAATTGCTGTTGTGAAGCTATTATAATTCAAATGAATCTTGGCCTCATCTTCTTAAATGAGACAGGGCCTAGAGATAAACCATTTGAAGTATATGAAATTGACTTGTGATGTTTTTTGATGGCAAGATACTTTTAAGTCCTATTTCATTCATGTTTATAATGTCTGAATGTGTTTGAAGTTCTGTTTTTTATTTCTGATAAACCCACCAATTTAAATTGACAAAGATAAAGTAATTGTATAATTTAAGTTGTTATGGTTATTAGATTAGTTCCTCCTCCATATAGCTTGTCTTAAAATCTCCATGATGCCAAAATAGTAGCTGAGAAAGACAACCAGTTATTCTGTCATTTGATAATGGGGGCTTTTTATCCTCCGACCCAAGGTCAATTGCATTGTCTTTGGTGAAAGATAGAGAACCATGGCTAAGAAAGATTTCACTGGGCAGCAATTCTGAATCTATTTCCTCTGATGAAATGTCAATATATTTCTAGGACAAAATGTAGTTTTTCTAGAAACAAAGGTGAAATTGGTTTGAAAATGTACTCCACAAATCAATCCCCTTCAATATAAAACATTTGAGAAAGAAAAATTAACAAGTAATCCAATATGCTGTTATGTTTCCATCTTTTTATTTTAATTCATCAAACATATTACATTTTCTCCAAAAAAACAATTTAGGGAAGCATTGATGTTCTTCTAATAGTTTCAGAGTTATAAAACTTGTGGTAAAAAATCAGTTGCTGTGAACCTGTAAATCCTTGAAAACTAACAAGAGATAAGATCGTCTGAGAGAACAAACTCACAGGGCAACACATGTTAGGAGACATTGTAGGAGAGAAACCAAACTATGAGAAATAGTTATTAGGTATTGGAAGTAATATACTTTGACAGATGATACTTTAGGATTATGGTAAAAAGCATATTTATCATTTATAAAAACATATTCTGTCTTCCACGATTTTTCATCAACACCATTACATTTTAACAAAAGCTTTTGTTAACTTTTAAAATGTGCATTTTTCATCAAAATGGTAAAGATATAACCCATCTGAAACAGAAGATATCAATCTTAAGTTTCCTTATAAAAATGTTAAGTCCCTTATAAAATTTTTCATGAATATTGTAAGAGGCTAGTCAATGTCCTGAATCTGTTTGCAGTGTAAGTAATCACATACAATAAGGAATTCTGGTATAATGCGGTTAGTCCCTAAATATTGACGTGCACACATATATGAAAATGGGCTTCGAATGGAAATGCAGTGGGAAACAGCAGGAAACTAAGCAAGGAAAGGAAAGCCAGGAAAAAGAAAACCCATAAATAAGCCTAGATCATTCCTACACAAGACGGGTTCCAGGCACCAGGAAAAACGCAGGTGATCTTGGTCAGCACAGTTGTAAGGCTCTTTGAACACAGGCAGCAAAACAGTGAGTAACCCTCCCACAGGACACACAGAGCCTCCAGCATGACACTTCTGAAATAGAAAGAGGTTGCTGGAGAATTATTTTAAGTTCCAGCAGCTGGTCAGCGTGATCCTGGGATTCTTAGGCATCACCATGATGCCTAAGTAGCAAGATCCCTTTAAAGGCCCCACTACCTAATACACTGCCCTGCACAGAGACGCCCTGTGAAAATCTCCAGCTGCAGAGCTTTCAGTGTTTCATGGAATGATATAAACTGAAAGACTGGATACATAGAAGCTACCTTGGACTTGGGGCACGAGGTATCTGAGTATTTGATCCACCTACCAAGTCAATTGGATCTTCAATAATGTTTTGGTACAAGAGAACATGAAGAATGCTTAATTCCATACTTTGGCTAAAAAAAGAAGAAATAAAATCCATACACAGAGCACATCCAGCCTTCCCTGGAATGAAGAGCAATCTTTGAAGCCAGCACCAGAGAGACTGACAATGTCATTATATGCATCAATATCTTGCTAAAAAAGATGGCCAGGAGCAATAAGGATTGATTCAGCATTTCCCCTTCATGTAACTTGGCTTACAGAACAGACTCCTGTGAATTCCTAGGCCTCATCCACACCAGACCAAGAAAAATCTCGATTTTCTCCTTCCATTTTTTTTTAAACCAGGATCACTTATGCTTTATGTGCAACAGATATAGTTTTACAGTATCATTGAAAACATCTGTTCCTTAATATCTATTTTAAGAAGAAGAGCCACAGAGATATCTTTCAGAAGCCAACACCATCATAAGTCTCAGGTACTTAGTTGTAGTAAACTGCCTGAAAACTTCCTTGTCTACCCTGGTCAAGAATGATGTCCAGTCTTTCTAGTCAAGCAGCTGAACAACTATGACCCATCCAACCTGTGTAGAGTTTACGTTTGTCCATAGTCTTGATATGTGTGATGATAACAAAGGTTGTATCTCCACCCAGGAAGCTGAAGTGGTATAGTATTTCCTCAAAGACATCTGTGGCACCATCAAAGACAGAGCCTAAGATGACAAATCAGAGGTCAGCGATCTAACTTTCAAACCTCAAGTTGAAGGGAAATCATAGATTCAGCAGCATGAAGCACTTTGTTGGATATGAGTTCCTGGCAGAGTCTGTAAACACTGTTTTTTATCTTGAGTAGAAATCTTCACCTCCTATCTTTATCTAAATAATATAGGTGAAAAAGACACTTTGTCTCCTTTGTGAGTCAAAAGAAATACATATAAGCAACAACTATAATCATTCCAATGGGAATATTTGTTATTTTTTGTCTTTGAGGGAGACTGCCTGTCTTCCTTTTGTCAGTGTTCCTATTTCTCAAGTCATCTAAGAGAACAGGCCACAGTGATGTGAAAATTTATGCTGCCCTAATGTGATGAGGAACCCATTTACCAAAGTACCGAAGTTATATCTAGCTACTCAGGGGTACTACAATAGCACTTCTCACTATTACTAGGGATCCACTACCAAAATCTATTCTTTCTGTCTCCACTTTGTTAGGTTTCCCTCATATAGTGATCATTATATTCAACCTGGAAACAAAAAAATGATTCCACTGAAGGAATTGAAACTTCCACTTGGTCTCTTTGGGATTGTCCTGCCTTTGAATTAACAGGCTGAAAGAAGGTTACTATACTTGTTCTGCAAAATGATTCTGATTATTAAGGTGAAATTGATTTGTTACTATTCTTACATATAAGTATAAGAAGAACTATGTCTAAGTAAGAAGAACTATGTCTGGAAAGTAGGAGATCCTATGGGGCATCACTTACATACTAAAACTATCATAAAATTAAAATGTAATAAGTTGTATATGACCTATCAGAAACCTTTGGACTGGTGATATCCTGGGTCTATATTTTTCTGAGACCTGATTAATTTTATATAGCTTTATCTTCATTTTCACTATCATAAAATAATTTAAACTTCTAAATAGTGGATATTGTTTTTACTATCTGCCAGTGACTATGTCTTCATTGTCACATGGTTTAGGCTTCAAGGCATTTGATATGTTGATACACTATTTGAGACATTATCTGATAAAGGTATTCTATAGAATAACTTGAATTCATAATAGTGTAAGACCAATTTTTTAATGCCTTGCTATCAAAATGAGGACAGCACAACTTATCACCTATAGTATTGTATCATACAAATAAATGATGCTGAAAGAACTGATTAATAAAATCCCTCTGCTTTAATGTCTGTACTCCATTATCTGGGTCATTACAGGACACACATTTGTGATTTATGAAATAATGAGATAAGCAGTAGAAAAAAGATCAGAGGCTATTGGTGAAGTTTCATATACATCTGAAAGTAAAGTGAAAGATGCTGAGAAGAGTTACCCTTTGTACTCAAGGACGTAATCACTGAAGTCGGTTTTACTTTCATCATGGTGAAATGTCTATACACGAATTGATGAGTAATGATGACAAGCCATTACTAGGACCCTGCTAACTCAGTTTATTAAAAGTATTCAGCTAATGAAGCAGAGGTCATAAAATCAATCTCCCCATGGTCTTTCTATTTTCCTAACGGCCATCATATGAAATCATTTAGAGAATTTAGCCTGGAAATACACAGGCATTCAGTATAGTTAGGCATCTTAATTAGGTCAGTCCTCTGCGATCAGAAAGCAGCATATCTTGCAAAGAATTTTGTGCAAGAAAATTTTTTTACAGTTTGTTTCATTATCTACCATTTAAAAACTACTTTCTCCTAAATCACATTTTAATATGCTAATCTAAATACCAAATTCTTTCATTCATAGGGACTTTAAGGTCACATGAGCATATAAATGAAATAATGTATTTGTCTCATTTTTTCCTTTATTCTCCCCTTTTGGTTAATTTCCCACTTGTCCTGAAAACAATGAAAAATGCTGTAACCAAATTAATATTTAGGATCCTGAATGTTGCAGATATCTTTCTAAATTGTTGATCTTTCCTCCTGTGTTGATAGAAAGGGTTTAAGCATTGGAATGTGCTCATAAGCCATGGAAGATAGCTACCTAGCTAGCAAGATAGATGTGAAAATAAATTTCAAAAATCGTAGAATTATACTGATGAATGACCACCTCAAATAATGGATATATAAGTTATTATTCCTATGGCGAGTAGTCAATCCAAGCTCATCCTAAACATAAAAAATCCCATTAATATTTTAAAATGACTCCCATCTTGATAATTACAAATATGTTAACTTCTAAACTAATTTGACATAAATATGGTTTAGAAAATGTATTATTTATCAAAAAATATTTTTATTTGGAAAATAATTATAAGTTGAATTAGAAAGTCAAAATTATATTTATACACACATAATAGGTTATAATATAAACTATAATTAGGCAAGTTATTTAGGTTAAAGGAGTTTGTTATACTAAACATGGCCTCAGCAAATAGTTTGTGACTAAAACCACAAAAGCAATTACATCAACAATAAAAATTAAAAACCAGGATGTAATTAAATGAAGAAGCTTCTGCACAGCCAAGGAAGAATCGACAGATCAAATAAATAGACAATCTACAGAATGGAAAAAAATATTCACAAGCTTATGGCTATACATCCAACAAAGGACTAATATCAGAAATCTGCTAAGAACCCCAACAAACTGCAAGAAAAAAAAAACCATTAAAGAGTGGGCAAAAGGGCTGCATGCAAGGGATCATGCCTGTAATCCTAGCACTCTGGGATGCCAAAGTGGGTGGATCCCTTGAGCTCAGGTTTTCAGACTGGTCTGGGCAAGAGATAGACCCTCGTCTCTACTAAAAATAGAAACACTGTCCCAGCACTGAGCCAAGTGCCTGTAGTCTCAGCTACTTGGCAGGCTGAGATCAAAAGATGCTTGAACCCTGGAGTTTGAGGTTGATATCAGTCATGAAGGCACGGCATTCTGCAAGGGCACAGAGTAAGAATCTGTCTCAAAAATAAAATAAATAAAGACTGAGCAAAAGGCATGCAAAGTTTTTCAGAAGAAGATAGAAAAATGGCCAACAAATACATGATAAAAATTCAACTGCATGTGCAATGGGGATAGAAGACCCCATTCTTGGCAAGGGAAAATGCCCCCGGAAAAAAAGGAAAAATAAAAATGTAAGCTGAGTGAGGTAGAACAAAGAAGAGTCAGCTTGTTTTCCTTTAAACCAGCCACTGCTAAATTTGTTGCCTAAGCAAGTTTACCGCTTTTCCTAGAACTCTGGCCTATTGGGGATACAGCTTACAAACATCCCTGCAGGATCTGTGAACATTCTGAAGAAAAGAATGCCCACAGTAGATGCTGTGGCAAGGACTGGCAAGATACATTAACTAGGTCTTTTCCTGCCCAGTTTATAGTCAAAGCAAATACCCATTATAGAGATTTGTATTTTCCTGGGGCAGAGATCAAGGGAACAGCTCAAGCCCTGAAATATGGGCAGGAGGGTTTATATTCTTTATTACAGAGAAAGATCCTTTGTGGTGGTGATGAGAGGAAAATTCCTCTCTCCCACTGATTCTTCAGAGGAGATTGACACCACTTGTGTTTGACTTCATAGTGAACCAGCAGAGTTTAACACCTCCCCAGGAATTTGTGTGTGTAACTTCAGAAAAAAGACTGCCCCCCACAAAAGCATCAGGTTCCAGATTTCTCAAGACTGCTCAGACTCTTAAAGTTAATGATTAACGAAACAATCGGCACTGATATGCTCTCTCAGAGAAACTGCCGGCATCTTTGTTCCTTCCTCAGCTTACCTTCTGGACTAATGAACAAATAGCCTTCAACAAAAGCTGAGTGGAGTGACAGTCATGGCCATCGTCAGAACCCCACAAGACAGCAGTGGTTTCCTGGGTTTCCACCTTTGAAAATTCTATTCTAGTCTCTTGACTCTTTCTCATCATTTCTAACTTTGTACTTCTTCAGTTGGTTGTTGCCAGATCCACAGGTCTTAGTGGACCCTGTCCCCAAGGCAGGACCCCAGCATTCAAAACACCACTAATCACCAAGAAGATGTATATTAAAATCAGAATGAGATATCACCTTACACTGGTCCAAAAGACTATTATTAAAAAGCAAAAATAAATATGAAAAAAAAAAGCTGGCATGAATGCAGAGAGAAAGAAACACTTATATCCAGCTGGTGAGACTGCAAACTAGTACAATGTCTATGGAAAATAGTACAAAAATCCCTCAAGGAACTAAAAGTAGATCTATCATTCAATCCAGCAGTCCCGCTACTGGGTATCTACCTGAGAAAAAAGAAGTAGTTATTTAATTTATGATTTTATTATTTATAATTTATATTATCTTCTAAATGAGGACAAAAAAATCATAAAAACTATTTATAGACTGAGATTTTTTCATTTACTGGTTCATTAAGTGTTAAAATTGTTTATAGATTATTATTATTTCTTACATATTCAACACATTTGCAGGCACATATTTATATTGTTACATCCCTCTAGAATTCAGTAATGAAAATGCAAACCTAAACAGAATACCTAAAATTTTGCTACATGTAATATGTTAATTTATATCTAAGATGTTACTAGTTTGTTATAACATTTTTATTACTATATATATCTAAGACAGGAAAGAATAGCTAGAGTTTAAGAACATGATTTCTGGAATAAGACTGCCTGGGTTTGATTCTCAGTTCCATCACTTACCAGCAATATAACTCTAGCTTTTTCGATATGTCCAATGTTTAAGTTTGTTGTAATATGTAGATAAATTAATCTGTAGAAAGTATACCCTATTGTAATTGGATTCTGAGAAAAAAATACAGAAAGTGTATAGGGCCATTTGTGTTATAGGTGCCTATTTGAATATATTTCCTTTCTATCATCATCATCATTGCCATCATCATCATATTATTAGAATGGCTACAACCATTTAATAATGAATTTGAACTCGATAGCTTCCTAAAGTTTTTGGTTCTGGCCACAAATGTAAAATTAGGAAGACTACGTAAGGAAAAGAGAATTGGGCACTTTATTTAAATATTTTGACTGCTTATAATTAATTAGCATTTAAATAATGAATTTTACAAACAGGCTACTAGTTTTGGTCAAGATAGTGAATTAATCCAGAGATGCTAGCTTCTTGTCGAAAGTAAACTCTATTGATGTCAAGAAAGACCTCAAAGAATAGGCACTAAGGCCCCAAACAACATGCAAGTGACACTGTTGAGACCTAGGGAAGGTGACGGTATGTCCAGGTTGTACTTGGGGGAACAGTGTAGATACTAATGTACAGGGTATCACTGATTCTGTTGATGACTTACTGTGAGAAGATCTAGGCTTCTAACATGTTTCTGATCAAAAGAAAATCAACCTTTGTAGTTTTCTCATACAAAGTTCAATTCAGGCATCAGTTGCCAAATGTTCAAAGATACAATTTCTAGACAACAGAAAAATACAGTAGAGTGATCTGTTGACCAAATTAGTGAGAAAAACAGAAAAAATACCAGATATGAGTTCAAGTTAGCTTAAGGCCCAATTTTACACACACAATGTACACACATACATTCACATACATATATATTCACAAAAAGACATAAATATGTCTGTATATTTAACAATAAATTCACAAAGCATATATGTATCTTTAATGATGCAATGCATATTTAACTACATATAGTTTTAGCACATCAAACAATATATATCCACATTTATTTGGATATTAAAATCTAGGAAGAACAATTTGGTTACTAGAAACGGTTCAAATCCTACAATTCTAATGTTACTTAAGAAATGCAGAATTGAAAGAATTTCCCATTTCCTAGAAGAGGAGGAAGGAGGAAGAGGTGGAGGATTTTTACAGTTTGCTAATAGAAGAGTTAGGAAAGAAACATAAATCTTTTAACACTGAAATTTTAACCCTTGTCTGAAAGAAAACAAAGTATATGTACCCCCAGATGTTTTCAAACATTAATTTAAGCAAAACACAGTTGTCACCATCCTCTTTTTCCTCTCTTGATTTGGAATGACTCCTTGGAATAAACTGGCTATCTTTGTACAACTGTACAAATCGTGTTCCAATTAAGCTCTTAAATTCATCTCCCTTGATTACATTTTCATTATAACAAATAGAATATATAGCAGTAACCTGGCAATTGGGAAGTTTTTTCTGTGTGAGGAATGTAATGCTACTTGAATTTCTTCTCAGGGCAGCACAATCATCTTCAGTTTCTCTCATGCAAATTTTGCAAAGATTCAGGCAATTATTTTCCATTGCCTCAGCCACACACCGGTTAGTATCAAACTGACCCATCTGTTTGTTTTTCATTTTCACTGCCCTTTTAAACTTGTTTCTTTTTTTAGGTCGGTTTGTATAATTTATATATATATATATATATATATATATATATATATATATGAAATGCTATTAGAACCTGGACATCTTAATGTACTTTATGGTCAATTTTGTTTCTCATTTAGTCCTAAAATCATCAACAGTCCTTCCCTAAATAGATTTTAGCTTTACCACATGTGGCTCCTTTTCTAAGTGCTATTTACTTCATTTGCAAATGGCTTTTCTCTTTATATTGTCAATGCATGGTGTGCAAACCCATTATCAGAGCAAATGGAAGGATGACAGCACAATAAAGCCTTTTCTAGAACTTAAAGTCTACTGGTTAAAAAGTGAGTGGCTGCTTACTTCATCTTTATATTTACAAACAGGCAAGGCATACAGCAAATGCCTCTAAATAGATAGAAACATAAATAAATCTCTATACATTTTCCTGACCTATATAAATTTAACATAATTTACACATTTTGATTTTTTTCAATAATTTGAATCCTATAATTGCCCTTCTTTAAATGAATACATTATCATCAGAAGTTTCCTATTGATTAATCCTGCTTATTCATCAAGCATTGGCCTAAGGTATGGGAAATGACTTAAACTTAAGGTATTGTTTTTAATATCTATGTGTTACCCTTAAGATCCAGAGTTGAAGGTGCAACATTCAAAGTGGCAGATATTGAACAAAGTAAACTTTATTCAAAAAAGGAAATCAAGTAAGATGGTATAAACAAATCTTTTTCTTTTTAAAAATTATTATGAATTAAATAATTATTATTGCTACACAATATTTATGTATCTCTATAGCGAATATGTGATGTATTGATAAAGTCATATAATGTGAATTAATCATATCAGTGTAATTGGGATATACATCACCCCAGCATTCACCATTTCTCTGTCTAAGAACATTTACAGGGTGGCACTTGTGGCTCAGTGAGTAGGGTACCCGCCCCATATACCAAGGGTGGAGGGTTCAAACCCGGCCCCAGCCACACTGCAACAAAAAATAGCAGTTGCAGCAGGCACCTGTGCTCCCAGCTACTCGGGAAGCTGAGGCAAGAGAATCACCTAAGTCCTTGTCTACCAAGGGTGACAAGGTGAGACTCTGTCTGTAAAAACAAAACAAAACCAAAAAACCCAAACATTTCCAGTTCCATTCTTTTAGTTATTTTAAAGTATACATTAATTTATTATTGATTACAGTCACTTTGTTACAATATAAAACATGTTCATTCTTTGTATAGAACTATATCTTTGCACCCATTAACTAATTTATTCCTGTCTCCCACTATATTCCTCAGTCTCTGGTAAACATCATCCTACTCTCTGTCTCCACGAGGTTAATTATCTTTAATATTTAGCTTCTGCGTAGTTGGAAACATGAAGGATTTGTCTTTCTGTGCTTAGCTTATTTCATTTAACATAACTTTCTCCATTTCCATTTGTGTTGTTGCAAAAGGCAGGATTTTATTCTTTATTTGTGGTTATATAATATCCCATTGTCTATATGTACCATAATTTCTTGTATTAACGCCTTGATGGACACTTAGCTTGATTCTGAATGTTTGCTATGGGAATAGTGCTGCAGTAAACATGGGCATGCCATTTCATCTCCACATTCTGAATTCTGTGTCCCATTGGCTTCACTGCTGAATTCTACCAAGCATTCAAAGAATTAATACCAATCCTACTTAACCTATTTCAAAACTTTGAGGAGGAGGGAACACTCCCACATTCATTCTACGAGGCCTGTATCACCCTGATACCAAAATAAAAGACACAACAACAGTGCAAAAAGAAAATGGTGAGCCAATATCTCTGGTGAACTTAGATGCAAAACCCTCAACAAAAATACTAGCAAACTGAATTCAACAACACATTAAAAAACTACTCATCAGGATCAAGTGAGATTCACTGAAGGGATGCGAGGATGTTTCAACGTACACAAATCAATCAGTGTGATACATCTCTATCAACAGAATGAAGGACAAAAACCAAGTGATCATGTCAGTTTTTTGCTGAAAAAGCACTTGATAAAATTCACCATCTTTGCACACTAACAATTCTCAAAAAACTGGTTTAGAAGTCACTTACCTCCACTTGATAAAATCCATATTATATGACAGACCCGCAGCTAATATACTGAGGAAAACCTGAAAAACATTCCTGTATCATCTGGAAGAAGATAAGGAAGCTCATTTTTACCACTGTTGTTAAAAATTGCACTAAACGATCAGACAGAAGAAACAAATGAAGGGCATCCCAATGGAAAGGAAAACATCGAATTATCCTCATTGGCAGATGGTATGATCTTATAAGTAGAGAAACCTAAACATGTAACAAAAAATTATTAGAACTGATAAACAAATTCAGTGAAGTACAGGATACAAAATCAATATGCACAAATCAGTAGCATATCTATATGCTAACAGTAAGCAACCTGAAAAATAGCCAAGAAATTAATCACATTTACAATAGATATACAGAAAGTGAAATTGCTAAAAATAAACCTAACTGAAGAAGTGAAGGATGTCTATAATGAAAATTATAAAACGTTCATGAAATAAAAATGGAAAGATATTCCATGCTTATGGGTTGGAAGAAATAATATTGTTAAAATGTCTATACTACCTAAAAAATCTATAGATTCAATAAAATACCCTTCAAAATACTAATGACATTCTTCCCAGCAACAGAAAAAAAAATTATAAAATTTATGTAGAACCACAAAAGACCTAGAATAGTAAAACCATCCTGAGCAAAAAGAACCACTTTTAAATTATCAGTAATTATAATAAAATCAAAAATTTAAGATAATTGGTTAGAAGTAGAAAAAATGTATTTACATTTAAAAATAATTTATTAATAGGATTATGTTATTATCAAAGACTTATTTTAAAATACAAAAACATGTAAATCTCAACAATAAAATTATGTATGAAAGCAGGTTAAATAAACAGAAGAAAATGTGAAAGCAACATGTTAGTCAAATCATTACCCAAGTAGAACACACATTCAGAAAAACAGGCAAATCAAAAAGGCCAACAGCTTGGACAGCACCTGTGGCTCAACGGAGTTGGGCACTGGCCCCATATACCGGCGGTGTTGGGTTAAAACCCAGCCCCAGCCAAAAACTGCAAAAAAAAAAAAAAAAAAAAAAAAAGCCCAACAGCTTTAAACATTTCATTAAAAGAAGTAACAGACTCATAAATATTATGACAACTTTCAGACATTCTGTTTCCCAAGAATAAATCTTATTCAGGTATCTAATATAGGTCAGTTTTGCCTATTTTTGGACTGTTTATAGATGGAATCACATAGTATACACTATTTCTGTGTGGTTTTATTACATTTATTTATGTTTACAATATTTACCCAAGTATTTTCATTTATTTGTCAGTTGTTTATTTATTGTTTACAATGTCTGTGAGTCCAAAATCCAGGCAAAATTTTGCTGAGTAATTAATTCTCACTGAGGGTCAGCCTGAATATTGTGGTGAAGGTATGAGCTGGAGTGGTGATCACCACAAAGCATTAGGATGGGAAAGTCTGATTCCAAAATAACTCACAAGGTTCAGGATGCATGTTGGTGGGCAACTCAGATGGAGCTGGCTTTCCTCTGAGCCAACTGGGAAGTGACAGAGAAAATCCAGGAGAGAAACCAATGTTCCACTTAATTTAAGAAGTGGAATCCTATCACTTTCTGTGTGTTATGTGGGCTAGAAATGAGTGTTTAGGTCCTAGCCTAATCACACTCGCTGTATGAATATATGATGGTTTACTTATCCTTTCTGAAGAATATGCACAACTGGATTGTTCGAGTTTTTACTATTGCAAAAAAAGTCCTAACAATATTCTTGTACATGTGTTTTGGGAAATAAGTGCATAATTCTCTCAAGTTTATATCTAAAACTGTAATGACTGGTTTACAGAATATCCATAAATCCAGCTTAATCCAAACAATCACAAAAGTTGTTCTAAAAGTTCAGATTCCAACCAGTGTTGTATTAAGAACAGTTAATTATTTTATTGTACTCTAATTTTTTATCTAGTTCCTTTATTTTAGTGTTCAGTACATCATAAAAAATTAATCATTAGATCTGCAAAACATTCTTCTGTGATGTTTTCTGTCATTTTTATGGTTTAAATTTCATAATTTGATCTAGATTATATCTGAAATTTACTTTTCTGTATATTTTGAAGTGTATATACGTGGCATATTTACAAATAAAAACACATACCTATAAATATTCTGTTTGGATACCCAGCTGATTTAGGGACATTTAAGAAATGACCACCCTCTTCACACTGTACACAGCCACTCCTCTGAAAACAGGTGAGACTATTTCAGGACTTTATTCTGTGCTATTTTTAAAAATTTTTTCTGTCCTATTTCAATGCCATATTATTTTAGTTATTATAGTTTTATAATAATTATGAATACCTAGTAGTATACATTTTCTGGATTTGTGTTCTTTTTCAAGATTGCTTTAGTTAGTTTTGTTTCCTTGTATCTTCAATGATATCAAAGTAGTTTGCAGATTTACCTCAAATGCTTTGGTGCCTCTGAGATAGTCTTATAAAAATGGGGGCTTATTTACATTATATTTTTTTTGTGATTTTTATCATTTCTACTTCCTGATCCTATCGATCAAAAGTGATTTCTGAATGTTTTCATTTTGATGGCAGCATTTTCTGCTGATCAAGGTTGTTATGAACTGAATTATTTTCAACCTATGCATCTTTCTGTCATTTCACAATATTTGTAGAGGAGAAAAGTATCCTGGCTTGTACACAGCATTAGCAGGAAAGAGAAAATCAGCACATAAGCTGCCTGGCATTGCTTTGGCTGGGCTGGCTTTCTTGTCTAGGTTTTGGTGTTCTGTTGTTGACTGAAAGAAATGTCACGGAACATACAATAAGACCACTGTGAACATGATGCAGAAACAGCCCCACACCCTAATCATGTATGAACACAGACCAAACCCTTCTGCTGTTCAAGTTGCACACATTCTCCTCTCTCCACTAAGATGAGTGCTGTTGCTTCTTTACCAGATAGAGGTGTGCAGTGGCTTAGTTAGTTAGTCCTTCCTTCTAACAAGACAACAAAGACAACAAGATGCTCAATTTAGAATTACTGCCATTTCCTGACAACATCCGATTCAGAGGAAAGCTTTAGGCATGAGCACTTCCCACAATCACTGAACACGGTCCACATACTGTAAAAGGTCCTTTCTGGGAGGTAATACCCAGCTCCTGATAGGCTCCACAGTTCTCCACAATGTGCGTTCTCCCTTAACGCAGCAAGAAATTGTCTCAACTTGTGTAACTGCAAGTCTATTCCTGATGGTTTTTGGCTAGAGCCTACTGATGTTAACCACCATAAAAATGATTGATAGAGAAGAGCTCCATGTTAGATTCCTTCTTCATGGACATGAGAGAAAAAGTTTATCAGGAGTGATTTTTGTAGTGACAATTTGTTTATATCTTTACAGAGTAATTATACAACTTGAGCTATTGATATTTTATACCCTTTTAAAATAATATTTACATGAAAATTTTTATTATTCCACTTGGGTTCTATATCTCTGTAGGATGACTATGGTTAACAACAATACATAATTAAAATACTTAAAAGAAGAATATTGAATGTTCTCATCACAAAGAAATAATTAAGGGTCTCACACTCTCCTAACATGTTTAACATAATACTGAATCATGTCTCAGTAAATTTTATGTACTTTAGCATAGTAAAGAACATCTCACTACATTACAAAGAAAAATGATAAATGTTTGGGATGACAAATATGATAATTACCCTTATCTAATCACCATGCATTGTAAGTATGACTCCTTACCCCATAAATGTGTGCCATTACTATATGTGAATTTTAAAAAAATACAGTTTGAAAAATAACAAGTTTGGATTGTTTTAAACATTTAAATGAATTAATTCTAACAAAAATATTTTTCAGAATGCTAATGTTGGTAAAAATGTTAGTATACTAAAAATCAACATTTTATCAAGTTTTTCCTATTAAATAAATCTATTTTCTCTCTCATGTTCACATTTCTAATCAGATGCAGATATTCACCTTTGAATATCTGCTAGTTTTTACCCCGAGAATAGATAATTTTATAAAAAAACTAGGTCAATGCAAATATTAAATGGCTAATCAAATGTAATATATTTGTAAAGTTGCTTTATAGACATTATCTAAAGTATGCATGCTCTTATATTAATTTACTTTATTTTCTCAGCACAAACAGTTTTCCTGAGATTTATGTGCATAATATTATTTATGGAGTTTAATGTGATTCGACATAATAAAGTCATTTGCATTTCAACAGGGTCCTCCAGTAGGTTTTGAGCCAAGAAGCTCCTACCGCACGCTGATTCATTTGCTTCTTAGCAGTCTCTGGACAGGATGTTTCATGACCTGGCCTTATTACTTGATGGCACTTCACTCTCTCAGACACTACACATTTAAAGAATAAAAAGCCACTGTCTTTACGATACACAGTATCTCTCCATTGCTCACTCTCGGCTGAATTATCATATAAATTGCCTTTACTTTTTTTATCACACAATGAACCCAAAACTCAGTCCTCCCTTGTCCACAGAACCTGTTAAGTTATTGTCTCAATTGACCCATTATTTTGTTCCATAAATAAAAATTTTAGATTTGATTTCTTAAATATAAATAAACTCTAATTTGTAAGTAGACCTTCACATTCCAAAAATAGGAATGATAACATTATTATTTTATTTTACTTGGCCTTGCTGCAGATTTTTATATTATAGACAATACGTCTCCTTATTAAGATCGCTTTTCTCCTGGTTTCTATGACCTAGATTTTGCCTTCCTCTTTTCTTTGTGTTTTCTTTAATTCTTCTCTATCAAATAAAGTCTGCCTCCTGTCACAGTAATGATAGAGTCTTCTGCATCTGGAACGGTCTCTCTTCTTTTCCCTCTACTCACATTCCTTTAATTGGCATTCATATTTCACAGCTTTAAAACCATCTTTTGATGACTCCTGAATAGCCAGCCCTACTGCACATGTCTCATAAGGAAGTCAGGACAGACATTCCACTTTCTCATTAGCTGCTCCCCCTGCCACATTGTAAGTTTTCCTTACCTAACATTGCAACCATAAACTCTTGGGTTGCCCCTGACTTATATTCTGCCCCATCTCTATAAAAGGCAGCATCTGTATGAGGCATATTCATATTTACTCACTATATATTAAACCACCAAATCCTACAGATACTGCATCCAAAGATAGAGAAAGTACATCTTCCTCTGTTCCTCTCCTTGGCTATGATGTCAATAAAAACACATGTGGATGTGTAGACAGAAAGCTGCACCAGCCACCTAACAGTTCACCGTACTCTCCCACTGTTGTAACAAACTTTAGTGCACATTTTTGCTTCTAGTTTGAGAATCCATTTGTTTTTCTTTTTTTTGTTCTAAAAAAAAATTGGAATATCTAATTGTGACATTTTAGTTGACTTAATGCCAAAATCCATTAAAGAGGAAGGTACACTTGACTTAACAAAAGCCAACTATATTGCACATGTATAGGGAAAGGTTTTTTGCTAAGTGAAAGAAATATTCTTGTTTACCAAAGACCACATCTTTAGATACTATCATTTGAAGTTTAAGGCTTCGACATATGAATTTGGTGGTCGGGGTGGGGAAACAAATGTTCAGCCCGTGATATTTTTCTCCCTGACAAAATGCCATCGGAATGACAAAATATATGAAAATAAATAATCTTATAGCAGTGTGGCCCACGAGGAAGGATGTCATTACAGAACAGACACCTTAAAATGTTTCTTGAGTCATAACGTGGATGACATTTGACTGATGGGATACACAGCAGTACTGAGAGAATCATATCTCAGTATAGGTGATGCGTGGACAACCGGAAAAGTGCACTCTTTTAGGAAACAGAAAAAAAAATCCCAAAGTTATAAAATAGAAATAACTGTAGTTAAGGTTTAATTAGTAGAAATGAGAGCAATGTTCATCAGTGGAAATGTATAATTATCACTCACCCCTAGCTAGCAGTTTGAGAGACCGCAGCATTCTTCTGTAAAGTAAGATCCATTAAAAAGAAAGGATAGCTTTATCTAAAAAAGCAATAGGAACATTTTGCTGTAGGTGACTTCACTCTTCAGTATTTCATAATGAGAGAAAAAAGTAGAGCAATGCCACGTAAGATGTCACGAAATACCATGATGGACAGAGATCTTCTAAAGCTGGGAGGCAAACTCTCTCCGACACAGAAAAGAGACAGCTGGGCTGTGAATGATCACGACCAGGACACCTTTCATCATCATCTATATTTACCATGGAAGAAAAGTGACTTTAACATGTGTTGAGAAACCAATTGATGCAACAGATATTGAACAATCTTGAACATATTTTCTAAATATAAACAAGCAGTCTCAATCGATCAGTATTTGGAGAAAAATTGTCAACGTGTTAGATGGGTATTGAACTGGAACAAAATTCTTAAACAAACAAATTAGGGAACCAATTCCTAAGGAAACTGTGCTTAAAGTAAAAGAGAAGGTGTATACAGGGGAAGCATATACAGAGGAATAAAAATAAAAATTGCTTCCATAGATCAGGGTTGAAGAAAAATCATATCTATGGGAAAATAATACTCTACCATATTAAAGAAATTGAAAACAAGAATTTTTAATAATTAAAAATGACTGCCAAATACACAGATAAATGCACTGAAGAGGTGTTACTGACATGCTGAAGATTAGTTTTGGTGATATGTCAAAGCAAGGTAAGGGGTTTTTTGCACACACAATCAACGTGCCCTGTTTGTATTCTGTCAGTCTTGCTTCCCCTTAGCTCCTGATTTAATCTCCAGTATTTAGCGGTAGTTTTCCTCTTGTGTTAATAAACAAATCTTTAATTTTGATTCACATATGTGTTCTAATTTCACTTCTAGTTATTTGTGGATGATTACTTTACCTAAGTTCACCTCAGTAGGACCCAACAATAAAAGATGCATTTGGATGGTACTTTGTATCAGTTAGAATTTTTGTTTGTTTCTTCGTTTGTTTCTGAGACAAATTCTCACTCTGTTGCGTAGGCTAGACAGCCCTGACATCACCTTACCTCATAGCAACCTCAAACTCGTGGGTTTCAAGTGATCTTCCTGCCTCAGCCTTCTGAGTAGCTGGAACTACAGGTGCACGTCACCATGAAGGCCTACTTTTTTCTGTTTTTGGTAGAGATGGGGTTCCACTCTTTTCTTTCTCAGACTGGTCTCAAATTCCTGAGCTCAAGTGATCCTCCCACCTCAGCCTCCCAATATACTTGGATTCCCAGCCTGAGCCACCACACCTGGCCAATTAGACTTAGTGTTTAGTGAAAGAATCAGAGTTGGTTAACTCTGACTTCAAAATGAGCATTCTCAGGATTGGAGAGGCAGGTTAACAATATCATCAATGACTCACAGCCCACCCTCTTACTCTCTTGGCTTTAGCCTGTTGGCTGTTAGTTACGTGTTCACTGCTCCTGGCCATGGGATGGATGTTCTAGCCCTAAATCTCCTGGTACTTTTATAACAGTAAAGGGACCTGCAAAGAAAACTGTGGAGTTTAGGGCAGAAAGAGAAGTTAAGGGAGCAAGAGTGTCTGGGGGAGAAAGGGAAGTTAGGAGGGGCACCCACAGCCTACTTAAAAACACACGGAAACTTGGGGTCCAGCCAAGAACACTGGCTGGCAGTGATCTCCACAGACAATGGAAGTGGGTGAGGGGAGATGAGCCTCAGCTCCTGACTGAGGGAGACTGGAGTTCTAGAGAAAGGGGGAGAAAAAGCTGCACAGAACAGAAATGACTGAGCCAATGGGGGGACCCTCGGGGAAGGTAGAAAAGTCCTAACACCCCAAGCCGACACCTGCACCCCACTAAGGATCCTCTCCACTGCTCTGGAGCCTTTGGTTGCTCACTCTCCTGGTCTGGGAAATCGTTCCTTGACTTCCAGTGTCCATGAACCTGGTGGAGACAACTCCAGAGACAGTAAATCCCCACACATCTCTCAAGGATGAAACTCTTAAAAGGAAGAATGATTTCTCAGCAACCTCCCAGAAGAAGGTTTGTATTATTTCTTATACATATACCTACTAGTACAGAAGGTGTAGAGGACTCTTTTTTGAAATCTGCTTTTCTCTCCCTAGACGTTGAAAGCATTTTTAGCATTTTATTAGTAGGAAGCGGGCTAGGGGTCTGTACGTAGGTTTGCTAAGACTAACACAGGAGCCCAACATAGGTCTCCCGACAAGGAGAAATAAAACAATAATAAGGACATGAACAACCTTTTAAAAGTCTTGAAGTGAAGTAGGGGAATTTGGTATTATGGCAATAAAAGGAGAAGCGGAGTAAAGGGAGTTTTGTTTCACGTGTATGTAGTAATTGTTTACATGTAATAGACACATATTGTTGCTGCTGTTTTCTTGTTAATGGAATAATCTTGAGCAGGAATAAGTATAATGGTATAATTGTTTCTGATTTTAACCTTAATGCCCATGGACACAGTTTATGTTTTAGTTCTTTAGCTAAAAAATGACAATAAACTTGCACAAAATCATGAGTAAGCATTCTGAATTTCACAGAATGATTTATAAGATACATGCAGGAAAATATTAACATCATTTGTTAATAATAAATAAGTTTAACTTCCCTGTTAGGCTTTCGTCTTTTCCAATGTCCCTGGTTAGGGTTATGGTTACATTATCAGCTGATTTGATGAAATAGTTTTAATTTATTCTAGTTTTTGAAAAAAAAATTTTGAGACAGAGTCTCACTCTGCCACCATGGGTAGAATGCTGTGGTGTCATAGCTCACAGCAACCCCAAACTCTTAGGCTCAAGAGATACTCTTGCCTCAGTCTCCCGAGTAACTGGGACTACAGGACCCTGCCACAATGCCCAGTTAGTTTTTGTATTTTTCATAGAGATGGGGTCTTAATGCGCTCAAGCAATCCACTCCCCTCAGCTTCCCAAAAGTTTGCAGGCAAGAGCCACCACGTCTAGCTTTAAATTTTGTTTTAAATAGTATCATCTCCTACTCTTCAAATTATGTGGATTTGAAAATAATTTATAATTTTCCTCTACCACATATGGGTCAAATAAGTGGAAAGGGAGGAGGGAAAGATGGGAGGTTGATTCTCTCCCCAGCTTTTCTTTTCATGGAACTTCCTTTCTTTCCTCTCTCCTCTTATAATAAGTACTCAATATTTTCATATGTTTATTTGTAAATAATCTTTCTCTTATCTAAGCTTTGAGGTTGGCCAATTTCCCATTCCTAGATGACTTATTTTTGCAGAAGAAGCGTTAATGTATTTAATGTATTAAAATACGTTCGAAAAATATATATGTACTTCCTACTGGGGGTTCTCATACCTCTTGCTAAAATATCACAAAATCTGTCCAAATGCTAAGATAAATAGGTAAATAGATAAAGGTACCAGATACAGAAAATAAAACTGATTTTTAACAAATTTTTCAAATTAATGACCAAAATGTGAAGATGACATTGGTAATTTACTGAAGAATTTTTCCTGGACAAAGGACGAATACTTTTCCCACTGAGAAGGAAGAAAGATGTTTGGTGGACAGATGATGAAAGCAAATGGTAGGTGGTAGGGCAGGAATGGAAAGAGGATCTACTGGGCAGACTCTGTGTTCTCTGCGGAGGAGCCAAAGTTTCAGGTTAATGCCAGATACATGAGTCTTATTTTGAAACAGGCACCGTGAGCTGTAAAGTACCAGCTCACTGGGGATACTGAGGTTTATATTCATGTTCCCATTAAGAAAGTAGATAGTAAAATTTTAATAGTTCATATAATAGTATAATTTGTTCAATATTCTGGGTATTTTTCTTCAAAATCACATTTTTTCAATGAGTTTCAGGTGGGTTAGCCATCTAGAGTCTTCCTGCAATTAAGTTTACATTGAACTCAAAGAAATGTGAATACAAATTGAATTGCAGCCTACATGTTTATCTTGAACAAATGGGAGATGACCATTCTCAAAAGCACCAGGCATTCAGTTTTGAACAACACCCTTTTAGGATTCTTAATGAAAACCCTGTTTTGAAGGGTGCTAGCCTGATGGAAGGGACACACAGAAAAGAACACTATGCAAGTAGGTGGGCCGACCTCCTCCATCTGTGCTCCCTTCTCTCCATTGCTTGCTGGCTTTGTTTTTCTTTCTGTCTTTCTTTCTTTTTTTTAGAGATATAGTCTCAAGCTTTCACCCTGGGTAGAGTGCCATGGCGTTATAGCTCGTAGTAACCTCCCACTCGGTCTCAAGTGATGCTCTTGCCTCGGTTTGTCTATTTTTAGTAGAGAAGGGGTGTCCTTTTTGCTCAGACTGGTCTCAAACTGGTGAACTTAAGCAATCCACCCACCTTGGCCTCCCGAAGTGCTGGGATTAGAGGCATGAGCCACTGGGGACGCCTGTTTGCTGCTTTGCTGTTAGTCCAGGTTTTGGCTTGGCTCTGGTTATGGCTCCAAACTTCCCATTTTGGTGGAAATCAGCATAAGAGCTTTGTATTTTCCTTAGACTTTCATAACACCCTAATTATTCTGCGATCTAAGCTTTGTCCTGATCTAGGGCTTCTGTTATACTTATGCCGAGCATCATATCTCTGCTTTCTTCAAAATTCACATCACATCACGAACCCATCCTGTTTCTTTTGCATGGATAATTGATGTTCTTCTATGAAGTGATTTTTTTTAACACCTTAATCTTTTTAACACCTTTTTTTAACAACCTAATTTATCCTACCTTCAGGAATACCTTTAAGAAAAAGAAACTTATGAGTACATACGACGTGATATATGTGATAAATGATTTGATGTGTTATGTATGTGTCTGAAAATTATCACCGTCTATATTCCTTGTTCATGAGAAAAAAACAATTCTCTAATATATAGTGTGATTTCTAAAATAAAATTGCTGAGAAGCGATTGCAATTTATCTTCTCCTCCTTAGAGCGTTCCTTCAGGGAATAGGGCGCTCATCTTTAAAATTTTACTTTAATGTGTTAAATGAGAAAGACCACAGGCTTCATCAAATCAGGTAAAGAACATTTTTAGCTCCCAAAATTATTTCACTGATCATTGTGAATTTTCACTGTTCTTTATCCCATGGCAATTCTAATTTATTAATTTTCCACAGGTGTTGCAACCAAATGCCGAGGAAATTCTCAGATGGGACAAGTTACTAAAATAATACTTTATTAAAAACATTAAGCATTTTTATTAATAGTATTTTACACAACATAAAATAGACATTCTAAATATATAAGTATGTCCCTCAAAACAATTATATCAAACAGTTATCCCAGTAACAAATTGAAATCTTTTGTATTAAGTATGTAAATGATAATTAAAACTCACTATCATCCTTTGTCAGAATGAATGTAAAAAACCAAACTTCATACTCCACTCACTAAGTAAAATATTTTATTTTGTAATATATCATGATGTAAATCAGACATCATTCTATTTGTTAACATGCAGAACATTAGCAATTAAAAAAATGTACCTCCTCAAATAATCATTTTTAGTGTAGGGTGTACGCACAGCGTACCACTCCCAGGCAGAAATACCCCTACTGTAAGCAGCATTCCTTAAGGTCTTAATTTTATTTTATCTGTGGACCAAAATGCTAGTTATAAGTTTCCTCCTTTTTATATAACCAGAGGTATTCAGATTACCTAGAGTATTCTCAAATGCAAAAAAAAAAAGTGATAGTGTTTATATAGGTTTTTTTAAGTAACACAAATTCAAATTTTTAGTTTTAAATATCTACCTCTGAAATATGGAATAATTTGAAAGATTGTAGTTAAAATAAATCTCTATAATGATCCCTTCGTTTTCCTTTTCTATCTTCCATATTCTCTTGTATCCCAATCTGTATGTTCTATTTGGGGTGTGATGTAGTGCTGTTTTCTGGTTCATCCATTGTTTTTGTATTTTTAGGTTTGTGGTCAAAGTTTATCTCTTATTTTTTACACCCTCTGAAGGATTCTTTAGTGTATAAGTATTGGCTCACAAATCTGCGAGCCCTATTCAACAGTGCCATCTGTGAAGGCAAATGATGTTCTATTTATTTGGGCTTTCCCCGTTTGTATCTTTGTGCCTGGCACTGAAGTCACTTCTATTTCAAAACAGTGAAAGAAATGTGTGTTTCTTACAATTTTTTTTTTCCACGTTTTGAGAGCCTTGCTGATCTGCTGCTGTTTCTAGCTTCCTCTCAAGGGATGTTTACCTTTAAATGGGAAAATTAAAGCTTTAATAATTCTAATCACTGTGATTTTCTATAAATAAAGCACATTTACTGTTTTTGTATTTGTACTGATAAATCATAGTTACAAATATATTTGGGCACACGTGCTATTTTGATAAACGTCTATGGAGTCAAAGTTTGCAACCTCATCCTAGAAGTGCTGCACACCTCAGTTCTGAACATCACTAGGTTCACCTTGAGGTTCTGCCCTGGGAAGTTACGAACTGGCAGTAGGGCCAAGTCCATCTATCAGAGCAATTTTGGAATTCTTATTCTGGAAAAACTAACACAGTTGTTGTTATATGGTGCACAAAAGTATGCAGTGACAATCACAAATGTCATTCAGGAAGACACCACCACACATTGAACAAATGCAGCTGTGAGACACTGGTATACCACGGTGACATACCGAGTTGTTGGTACAGTGCTGCAAATGTAGGCACTTGGTAGCAAGTTCATGGACCTGTCAGACTTTGTGGGATATGTAATGTTTAAACAAGGGTAATTGAGGTAATATATCACAAACATTTTTCTTGTGTTAGGAACATCACAATTCTTCTCTCATAGCTATTTTGAATATACAATAAAATATTATTATCTATAATTTCCCTTCTGTACTATCAAATACTAAGACTTAATCCTTTTATCTAACTTCCTTTTGCACCACCTGGCCAACTTCTTTCTCCACCTTGCACCTCAACTTGCCTTTTAAATATAAAAAAGACTTTGGCTTGCATTTTTCTATGGTTGGAATTGATATGGTAATATTATTCATTCTTAGTTTGTCTCAGATATATGAAATTCTATTATGGAAGCATTCTCCTTCCTAAAAACAAGAGGTCTTTTTTCTTTTTAACCATTCACAAGCTAGTCAAAATTAATACTAATAATAATATACAAGATTCATCTGTGAGTCATGCATCTAAACAAACTAAAAATAAATTCACCCTAAATCCTAAATCATTTTCTAAAGGGTTAATTTCCAAGCGTTTCAGAAATTATTATGAAAAGTATAAAGACACATATATCAACGAAAAATGGATTACATTGTCAATTCTACCTGTATTTAAAAATACTTACATATATGTACTTTATGCACATACAGAAGAAAAATGAGTTGTTTCACTTTGTTTTTTAAATCCAACACTACTTTATATAACTCAGTTCACAAACATGGACATGGCCTAATTGATTTGATTTCTTTGTGTTCATATAACACATTTGATTTTTATTCCAATCATTTGAGACTGCTATAATACAAAATAAGGGTTGCTTAGCTGACAGCTAAAGAATAGATTTGAAGCAAAAATATATGCATAAGTGCGACTGAAAATGGAAAGAATCAGTATTCAAAAACGGGATCTGTCAAACAATTCTCTGTAATGATTCCAATAAAGTGCAGTTCCCAAAATATTCCATTTAAAGTACACTTTGCTATTATAAAACACTCACATAAAATAGGAAATAGAATTCCAAGTACAGTTCATGACATTTTTTATTCATGATAATCCTATCATTTCTTCATGCTATTTCAAATGCTATTACCATAATCCCTTAAATATTTTTGCTTTTAGCTTCTTATAATATCTTGGTACACCAAGTGAAGAACATTTCAAACAAAAGGACATTTTCCACTTTGTGATTAGATGAGAAATTGAGTTTCAAATAGATTCTCCTGATGTATTCATATATTTTTCTGGTTTTAAAGTATTAAACTTTATTCTCTTTTAAAGTATATTTTGAATGACAATTTTTTATCATGTCTCAACATGAATTTCTTTCCAAACTAGATGACATTATTATTTCCTCATTTCAAGCTTTGATTTCTCAGTCTTTTGTTTGCTAAAAGGACTTTACATGCTTTGATCCTTTTTTTGCCTATTATATGAAGAACTTTTAATTCATCTTCTCTCACCTGCATCCTCTAGTTCATTATTATTCCATTTTCCCTAATCTCTTTATCTTAAATAAGCTATGTTTTTCCCTCTTATGTTTTTAGAATGACATAAGAATACACATTTTTGTCGTAATGTCTGAAAGAAATTTTTTAGTAAATGCAAATTCTAGGGTGCAAGTCCTATTATTATAAAATACATTTAGAAATTCCCCTTGAAGCTCAGCACCTGTGGCTCAACTGGCTAAAGGTGCCAGCCACATACACCTACAGTGGTGGGTTGGAATCCAGCCCGGGCCCGCCAAACAACAATGATGGCTGCAACCAAAAAATGGCCAGGCATTGTGGCAGGCACCTGTGGTCCGAGCTACTTGGGAGGCAGAGGTAGGGGACTCAATTGAGACCAGGATTTGAAGGTTGCTGTGAGCTGTAATGCCACAGCACTCTACCCAGGGGGACAGCTTGAGGCTCTATCTCAAAAAAAAAAAAAAAAAAGAAAGAAAGAAAGAAAGAAAGAAAGAAAGAAAGAAAGAAAGAAAGAAAGAAATTCCCCTTGAATAATTGCTTATTTCAATTTTAAAAATATCAAACAAATATACACTTTATTATTTCCTTTTTTTTGAGACAGAAGCTCAAGCTGTCACCCTGGGTAGAGTACCATAGTATTACAGCTCATAGCAACTTCCAACCCCTGGGCTCAAGAGATTCTCTTGCCTCAGCCTCCAAAGTAGCTGGGACTATAGGCGCCACCACAATGCCTAGCTATATATATATATTTTTTTTGATTGCAGCCATCATTGTTGTTTGGCGGGCCTGGGCTGGATTCGAACCCATCAGCTCAGGTGTATGTGGCTGGAGCCTTAGCCACTTGAGCCACAGGTGCCAAGCCATTATTTCCTTTCTTTATTGAAACATTTTTTCTACAGAATTAGGTAGCTTAGTACATAACAAGAGTTGAAAAAAGTTCTTTCCAGCTATATAATGGATACGAAACATATATACATACAGAATAAGAGACAAATAAGTGAAAAAATATATATATAATGCATATAATTATACTAAACTAGATACCAGTAATATGTCATATCTCAGATGACATCATCATAATGTGCATTTAATCTTAAAGTAGTTTAACAAAATTCAACTTACTTTTTAAAGGTTAATTTCAATAATGTCAGAACCCCTATATATCAATACATTTTAAAATTATTATTATAGGGTGCATAGATTTTTTTAGATTTCTAGCATATTTTTACTTATTTATAAATTATGATGAGTAGTGGACAATTATTGTGGAGCACTCATCTACCCATTGATGAAATTATTAATATATGAGAATAATTACAGCAGAAAATAAGTAGAAAAATGTCATACTTGATCTCTATGAACAAAAATTATTCATTTGAAAAAACCAAAGGTATTATGAACCTTTGACAAGTCTAATGAGGGCTCAAACAGGAAGGTACATGTGAACCCATTTTCACTAATAATATTTTCATGTCCTGAGTAGGTTTAATAAGTTTAAACACACACATGCACATATCAATGTCTTTAAAATACAAAATGAATGTGATAGGTTTTAAGAAAATATAGTTTGACGAATTTGATTCAGAAGTGACAGAAAATTTGAATAGTCCAAAATAAAAATTAAAATATATTCAAAGTTGTATTCTGTCTAAAATTCACTGTGTCCATCTGTTATCTAAAACATTGCTTTGGAGTATAGTCCCCAGAGTCTTATAAAAAGTTGGTATAATTCTTTTGAGAGAAGAAAAAAAAAAAGAAAGAAATGACTGGAATTGTCAATTTTCATTGTGAATAGATGTAGATAAGTCAATGTGAAGTACCAAATAATCATATCTAGTTAAGCACTTCATTTTTAAGGCCATTCTTTATTTCAATTTTATATATTATTCTAAGCAGATGACAACCACATAGATTATTTCAAAATCCATTGGTAATAAAGACTTAGCAACCTAAAAATAGAAAAAAAAAATTTCCTAGACTTGTATTCCTAGGAATAGAATAAATCTACACAAATTTCATAAAGATAAAACTTTCTATTAATATCAAAAAGATGAACAAGTACTAACTGTTCACTGTGCTTATTGTTTAACATGTTGCTATCAGTCCTAGACTATACTGTGAGTATAAAATAACTTAAAAAATAAAATTAACAAATGAGTCATAAATCTTGAAAAAGGAACTTGACTTCCCAATTTTTGCAGAAGAAATAATTATACAACTTGAGTGTGAAAGAAAATAGGTTGCTAAATGTTAGCCCTTAGAGTTCAGCACATTATATTTTTAATAGTGTTCATATAAAAAGTGACTGTTCTATGTACCAGCAGCACTATGCAAATAGAAGATTCTAGATGAAAAGAAGGAAATAGACCCTCAAACAAGGTTGCCAGATGGAGAGAGGTATGTGCTTTTTATGTGAAAACCTTACAATCAGTGAAACTTCAGTTAACATTTTAATTTTTTAATTGAAGTCACTTACTCCCAGTTTTTTCATAAAAGACAAATATAATAGAACATACAAAATAATAACTGACAGAAATGAATGGACTTTTGGCAAAATCTCACCTCTGCTACAACCAGACTCCCTCCCTTGCTGGGACTGGTGCGTGTCCTTCAGTAGCAGAAGACCATTGCAAATTCCAAACAGCATACACAGAATAATAAAACAATATAGTAACTTATCTCCCAGAGACACAAGCTTTTATAAATTCTACAAGACCTGGCTTGGCACCTGTGGCTCAGGTGGCTAAGGCGCCAGCCACATACACCTAAGGTGGCGGGTTCGAATCCAGCCTGGGCCCACCAAACAACAATGAAGGCTGCAACCAAAAAATAGCCGGGCATTGTGGTGGGCACCTGTGGTCCCAGGTACTTGGGAGCCTGAGGCAGGAGACTCTCTTGAGCCCAGGAGTTGGAGATTGCTGTAAATTGTGATGCCACAGCACTCTACCCAGAGTTGACAGCTTGAGGCTCTGTCTCCAAAAAAAAAATTCTACAAGACCTTTTAAGTTTATTAAATTAAAAAGTGCCTTAACAATAAATTCAAAGTGCCCTTCACAGTGCTTGAGCCCCACACTGTCCTTCTTAAGCTGGTTAGGGAGGCGGAGATAGACATTGAATGACAGAGGTTCTCTCTCTTGTCTCTCACTTTTTGTTTTTCTAAAACAAATGTTGGGAAGAAAGGAGAGATTATTTTGGGAAGGATTTCCTTGTGAAAATACTTTCAGTCCTAATCAAGGATGAGAATGATTATTGCAAATTTCCTGGTTTGAGGACACAGAAACCTTTCCTTTTATCCATTTGTCAAAGAAATGAAATGTTCTATCTTAAATAATCTTACCTTTAAGGAATGGTTCATACTCCAAATATTTAATCTCCAAATATTCCTTAAATTTTCCATGTTTCAGGAACTAATTGGAACCAAGCATTCTTAATAGTTTAGTGCTGCTTTGGTATTAATTAATTTTTTATGATAACTTAACATTAGAATTGTTTCAGAGACTTCTGAAATCGAAGATATATATTGAACTGTAACCCTTCCTTCTATTTCACTGAATATGGGATGGATCTAGGTATCTTTATAATATTAAAATCCCACTGGATAATTTAGGTATAAACAAACACAAGAAGTCCTAAAGTCAAAATCAAATGACCAGGTTTGGTATTTGAGGCTGACATTTACCAGATCAGAAGGATTTTTATCCTTTACTCAAACTCAAAACAGACTAGTTTCAACTAGAATTTCAGTGATTTGATTGAAAAGAGGAGGTGGGAATTAAGGTTTTTGTAAAACTCCAATTCCTATATAATTGTTAAAACAGAAAAAAAAAAGTTTATGTAAGAGAGTTGCTCAGAAAAAATGAATTTCATCACTTTGTTGAAACATTATTATGATGGTTATTTTTAAATCTGTCAGATAGTTTCAATACTTGACTTTATCTTGTGCTTGGCATCACTTTATTGTCAGTGTTTTTGTTTTTTTTTTTAGACAGAATCTTACTATGTTGCCCTCCATAGAGTTCTGTGGAATCAGAGCCCACAACAACCTCAAACAATTGGGCTTAAGCAATTCTTTGGCCTCAGCCTCCCAAGTAGCTGGGACTATAGGCACCCACCACAATGCCTGGCTATTTTTGGTTGCAGTAGTCATTTTTTAAAAATATTTTTCTAGTTTTTTTCTTTAATTAAATCATCGCTGTGTACATTAATGAAGTCATGAAGTACAATGTGCTGGTATTATATACAACTTGAAATATTTTCATCAAACTGGTTAACAAAGCCCTCATGGGGTTATGAAAATAACTATTTTCTTAGTTATTGTGTTAAGACATTTATATTCTACATTTAGTAAGTTCCACACTTACCCTTGTAAGATGCACTGTAGGTGTGGTTCCACCAATTACCCTCCTTCTACCCATCCTCTCTCCCTCTCCCCTCCCCTCCCTTTATCCTTTCTCCATATTCTTGGGCTATAACTGGGTTATAGCTTTCATATGAAAGCTATAAATTAGTTTCATAGTAGGACTGAGTACATTGGATGCTTTTTCTTCCATTCTTGAAATACTTTGCTAAGAAGAATATGTTCCAGCTCCAACCATGCAAACATGAAAGAGGTAAAGTCTCCATCTTTCTTTAAGGCTGCTCAAGAAAAAACTTGAATAGCCAAGACATTACTCAGAAATAAAAACAAAGCAGGAGGAATCACGCTACCGGACCTCAGACTATAGTATAAATTGGTAGTGATAAAAATAGCATGGTACTGGCACAGAAACAGAGAGGTAGATGTATGGAACAGAATAGAGAACTACGAGATGAACCCAGCTACTGACCGTTATTTGATTTTTGACAAGCCAATTAAAAACATTCAGTGGGGAAAAGATTCCCTATTTAACAAATGGTGCTGAGTGAACTGGCTGGTGACCTGCAGAAGACTGAAACTGGGCGAGGAGGAGGCACTCTGCCATCATGTTCCTCACAGGGCAAGCAGATCTCGGGGTGAGCAGATGGATCTTTAGGTCCTCTGCTGAGCTCAGTTTTCTCTAGATGCTTAGCCACAGAACAGGCTGTTTGTGTGTGTGTGTCCGTGTGTGTGTGTGTATTTTCTCTACCTGTGGGTAGTTCCAGGTTGCTGGTCTGTCCAGTGCCCAAGCTTAGATATTTGTCATTATCTGTGTTATAATAAGCAATCCATTATATATTTTTCTGATAATTACTTTTTTGTTTAACTAGTTCTAAATTTAATCTTCCTAGATTTACCTTAATTTTGAAGTATATTAATATATATGAAGATGATTCAATAAGTTAGTTAATAAGTGTTCACTCTTTAAAATTTTCTTTTATGTTGACTGATTTCTTTTCTTTTCTTTTTTTTTTTTTTTTTTTTGAGACAGAGCCTCAAGCTGTCACCCTGGGTAGAGTGCTGTGGCATCACAGCTCACAGCAACCTCCAACTCCTGGGCTCAAGCGAGTCTCCTGCCTCCGCCTCCCAAGTAGCTGGGACCACAGGTGCCCTCCACAACGCCCGGCTATTTTTTGGTTGCAGCCGTCATTGTTGTTTTGGCGGGTCCGGGCTGGGGATTCAAACCTTCCACCTTAGGTGTACGTGGCTGGTGCCTTAGCGGATTGAGCTATAGGCGCCGAGCCTACTGATTTCTTGACATTAGAGTTAGCTCTGTGCATTTACTACCAAGGCTGTTACTTCTGCCTTTGAGAGGGATTCCTAGGAATACGATTGGTGAACTTTCTGTGTCAAAGTTATGTTCAAGTTTTGTTAAAACACAATAACAGGCTGCCTTCTAAGAAGTTGTAACATTGCCATGCACAAAAGAAGTGACTGAAAAAACATTTTTCTCTCCAGTCCTTGTTGATTATGTACAATAGTCTGCATTTTATTTTATTATTTCCCCACCTTAATGAGTGAGAAGTGATCAACAATTAGTTCAATATGACTTCCTTAAATTTTAGAAAGGTTGAGCTCCTTTTCATTTTTTAATTGGCTACCTAATTTTCTTTCTGTGAATTATCAAATATTATTCAAATAATATCCTGCATTTGCCATACTGCATTGTCCATTTTCCTACCAATTTAATGGGGATTTTGGTGACATTTTTTATAGCAGTGTTCTCCAATGTAGTATCCATTTGCTAGTTTTGGCATCTTAGTCCCATTATCAATTCAAGTGTTCAATATGCGGCTATCACCTATAGTGTTGGACTGTTCTCATATAGAATGTTCTATTATCTTGGAATGTTCTACATGAAAACAGTGGACTATAGAATGCGAAATTACTTTTGTGAAGTCAACTATGACTTTTCTCTTATAGATTCATGTTCTCTTGTGTATTTACAAAACTCTTTCTGTTTGACTAACAAATGAATAATCTTTCAAATCCTTTGCTGAGTGCTATATTGTCTTATGTTTTACATTCAATGATTTTTATTACTTTTATTTCAGAATCATATGAGGATACATATGATTAGGTTACAGGGTTTGCCTTTGTTAGATGAGGTTCATGCTTACAATCAAATTTTTAGGTCCTTAAACTGATAACGAGTGCAGTAATGGTTTAGTCATATTTAAAAACATTTGTCTACAGGCGGCACCCATAGCTCATTTATCCATCAAAAAATTACCTATAAAATTCAGCCTATGTATGGATACATATTTTTTACTATTATATTACTTTCCATTGGTCTACTTGGCTGTTTCTCAGATAATACAGGAATCTTGCTATTGGCATTGTAAAACAGTAATTTTTTTTCAAAATGTGGCTTGAGATAAGCCTCATTATAATTTTCAATAAATACATTTGAAAATTACTCTCAAATACTATTCTTTCATGTCCACATTAAAGTAATTGTACTCTACCCTCAAAGAATATTTTATTGTCGTTCTATTTGGACTTATATTACCTTAATATATCTAATATTGGAGCACTAATGATTTTCTTAATATATTACATCCTCCCTTCTTAGAACTTTGTTCTAATCTTGGTTTATATTTGAATTCTACTCTTCACTGTTATTTAATTCTCACTTATTTTTTAAAAATGTGTCTTTTCCTTCTTTCCCTTATCTACTTTTTTTTTCTTCTCCCCTTGATGCACCCATTACTGTTTTAGAGGATGACTTCTTCCTCCCTGTTGAGGATGCTAAATCTCTATATATCTTTTATATTTTACACTCCAATATATCATTATGAGAGGTACATCCTTAACCTGAATCTCCCAAATAGTGTGCCCCTTCTTTTCTTCTAAAGTTATTGTTACTGTCGTTGGTTTTTAAAAGACCACATGAAAACGTATCTCTGCTGATTCTGGACTTGGGAGAGAACTGTCCACACAGTGTCTCCATGAGTTGTTTGAGGAGTTTGATCCTGCCATGTAAGAGGATGCTCACAGTTTTCAATTTGATAACAATTCCTACATCACAGGTGAACTTCACCTGGGCATCTTTGCTTTGTCATCTAACAGAGTGTATGGACATCTTCTATAATATTAGTCAGATCTGATGTGTGAAAAACTTCATATTTAATAAAAATTTTTAATTTTATACTTACTCTATGGCTCTACATATGAATACATACATATACACATTCTCTACTAGAGTCTATTTTCATGCCATTAGCAATCAAAATTGTTTTGCAAATATTTTTCTGAAATATATTGAAATGGAGATTATATTATTCAAGTACTAAAGAGATGAATCTCAATTTCCCCCTAAAATCTTCCCATTGCAACTTTCTTTGGAACTAGGAATAAGAGAACATTAATTGAGGTGCTAAGCAGAGCCATAAGTGTGGCCACATTCATCCTTCAGTGTGGGGAAGATTCCTAGAAAGAAGAACATGACTGAATCAGGTCAACCCACTTCTATCCAAAGGTCCATGTCAAAGGGAAGGAATGTTACCCACAAGATAAAGAAGCTCTCAGAGCTCAGAACTCTGATTTTCCTGTTTAGTGGTAAGTGCTACAGAAGATGATCTTAAAGGCGATTATGAAGCAAGCCCAAGGAAGATCTCCTGTGACAGAATTCCCACTTAAAAAGCTTAGAGATGTTAGGTGGGATAAAGCTGCATAGTGACTGCCTAAACCACTCTAGGTTTTCCAGGAAGGATCTGGGTAGTCCTCCCTATGGCCAGTGGGCTACATGCTCATTTTGTGAAGTTTTTTTTTTTTGCTCATCTATGATGTTGGATTTGGATATCATGAAAAATATGTATGGACATTCTTTTGTTGTTGTTGTTAATCAGATTTTTTTTTTTCAGTTTTTGGCCAGGGGTGGGTTTGAACCCACCACCTCAAGTATATGGGGCTGGTGCCCTACTCCTTTGAGTCACAGACACCACTCTGCTAATCAGTTTTTGTGAGTGTTTGTGTATTTAATGTGTTCCAATAAAACTCTCATTTTTCCAATGTGCTGCAGAGAAACAAAAAAGTTGGACACCATTGACAGGCTGCCTGAAAAACCAACCTTTAAAGCAGCCATCATAAATGTGGCAAAGAGTAGAGTCTGCGGGGTACACAGCCCAAATTGTGGAGAATGTAGAATAGTTTCAGATGGCTTATCACAACACACGGCATCAGTATAGATGTGCGATTTTCAAAGCTCAGAGAGAGTACGTTAGAAGTTACACCAGTGGTCTGCTGGTGCTAAGGGGATGTACAAGGTCCTAAGTTATAAGTGACAGAGGCCAGCAGACCTGAAGACCACATGGCTCAGGAAGCCTGATCTGGTGTATGACATAGTTGTGGAAAGCCAGCACTATCTCTGAGAGAGACAAGGAAGATGAAGGTGAAATAGATGAGAGTTACTTAAAGGGACTCTTGAAATCATCAGATACAGTTACCAATTTGATAGGGATAAATTCATCTTTTTCTTTCCCCGTAGGTGGGGGCTTATGCTAATAAATTATAAAAACTAAAAGGATGCTATCTTTACTCCTTCTAAGTATAGTGTACTACTAAGTATAGTACATTAGAACCCTAATATATTATTTTGACACATCAGACAATGTGTTTTTGTTTGTTTTGTTGTTTTTCTGAGACAGAGTCTCACTCTGTTACCCTGTTAGAATGCCCTCGCATCTTAGTTCTCAGCAAGCTCAAAATTTTTGGCTCGAGCAATACTCTGAACTCAGCCTCCTTAGGAGCTGGGATTACAGATATGCACCACAACATTCAGCTACTTTTCCTATTTTTAGTAGAGACAACATCTCTCTCTTGCTCAGGCTGGTCTCAAACTCCTGGGCTCAGGCAATCCACCCTCCTCAGCCTCCCAGAGTGCTAGAATTGCAGGTGTGAGCCAACCCAGCTGGTCAATCATAATATTAAGTGAAGAGAACAGAGATATTTGAGAGACGGGTTCACTAAAAACCAAGACATCACCACTATGCAATTCATCTATGCAAAGAAAAACCACTGGTAACCCCAAATCTATTGAAATTGAAGAAAAATTATTTAAAAAAAAAGAAAGTTCCAGGTCATTCCAAAGGATATAATAAAATATTGAAGAGTAATGTGAATGTAAATTACAGTAGTAACCTTAATTTGTCCTGGAGATTTCTTATTTATGCATCCTGTGCTGATTAAGTTAGTAGTGGCAAAACATTTTAATGTTAAAATGTCTCTGAGTGGTTGGATCTCCTTAAAAATTTTGTCATAGTAGAAAGCAAGAAAGTTATCAAAGACTACTGGAGTCATTTATGAAAGGCTTGGAAGTCAATTTAAAGAAGTTTCTACAGGTCAACAACAGGGCAATTTAAGTATCAACAAGATCAATTAACTGAAATGCACAAATCTTTTCAGTCAGTATGTCTTTTATGACATTACTTTTAGTTGTAAAGTAAGATATTTAGAATTTTATGATATTTATACTCCCCAGTGAGATATAGGAACTGAGTCATAATGACCGAGGGGTTCTAACAGCACAATTAAAGACAACTATTATGTGCCTCATGTTTTAAAAATCCCACACAACCTATAATGTAAGAGAGGAAGAGACAGAGATTGAGAAAGAGAGAGGAAGAGTATGTAATTTCTACCTGAGTCTCTAAATACACTGACCAATTTAGAAATAACACAGTGCAAAGGCACTTATTTAACAATTCCATAATTGTAATCAGAAAACAACCCAGAACTAGGGTAAATCTATGCCCAGTTAATTCAATGAATAAACTGTTATTAGTATAAGGAGAGAGTGCTTTGGTGATATTAAGAAGGTACTCTTTTGTTTTTTAGAATTATTAATAGTGTTTTGGATATATTTTATTAGTCCTGACATTTTCCATCTATATATAAACATATATATATATATATATATATATATGTATATATATATATGTTCTATGTATATACTAATATGTTTATGAATGAAATTGTATGGTTCTGGAATTTGCTTCAGATTAATACATGGAGGTGTTGGGAGAAGTCTACAGAATGTAAATGAAACAAAATTTGCAACTGTAGAAAAAAGTGAATTGTTGCACATGCTCTAACTCTACTGATTTCTTTACTTTTTACAGTGACTTTAAGGTTCTTTATCATAAAAGGTTAAAAATCCAGTTCTGTTTTCCTTCCAACCAGTTCTAGTATTTGGGATTTGCGGAGGTAATTATTTTGATTAAATAGAGGTAATGGTTGGCTAAGCGGAAATTTGTTGCTTAAAGGCAGCAATTGATGTCAGAACTAATATCATGTGTTTTGTCATTAATTCTAAGATGAGACCCTCATTGACTTTCCTTGAAATATGAATCACTGCAGAAGGTTTTTATTATGCAAGCTGTGTTTCACATAGGGAAAGAAGGCGGATCTTTGATTAGGCCCTGGGTTTTTCTTTGAGGATTTGTTTAATGTAGTATTTATTTAAATATATACCAATATAACATAAATGAAACCCAGGAGGTTTTCACATTTGTCATTTCTGCAGAATGAAAATGTTAAGAACAATGTAGGTGTGAATAAATCATTTGTGGTTTAAATAAAAATGAAATGACTGTTCTAAGTCATACTTTGATTCATTCTGGGTCTTGAATTATGCTATGTACTTCAGATGTTTGATGTTCCAAAGATAGGATATTCACAGGATGCAGGCTCAATAAATTTTTGACTCATATTATTAAAGTACTACAGTAATTTCTCAAATTCCCTATGAATTCACATGTTCTGCCTTTCCTAGAAATATCATTGAATAAATATCAATTTCTTGGGGGAAGGATGGAATTTGGGTGGTAAAATTTTCCATTACCAAACTTTTTTTTACTGGAGAATAGCCAATGTCTGCAAACTCAAATGGTGAAAGCATTAAACAAGAATAAGGAGCATTTTAACACAAACACGCAAGATATATCAGACTTGAAAAATATTACGACAGAAGTTTAGAAATAAATAAAAAGTAGATAATGAAGAAAAACAATGTAGGCAATGCAGAGAAAGACATGGAATCCAGAGAGCGAGGAGGCCTTAGTCTGGATTAGGATGTATCCTGAGTGAAAATTTAAACAATTACACCCCCAGTGACAGTTAACTTAAAATAATTTGGATAAGAATTATATTTAAATTTTTCTCTTTTACAATGAAAGTGCAAGCCTAAACTACCTATTTTTCCATCTAACAAATATAAATGGTATTTCAGTATGAGTATTGCTTTAACAGTGTGTACATATTCAACAAATGAGTGATCATATTCTTAGGGTTTATTAATCAGAAAATATATAATGTCTGCCTAGCATTTTTTCAGTTTTGACAGAAATATATATTTAAGCTGTTTATACTGGCAAAAATACTTC
The DNA here is from genome assembly GCA_963575145.1 of Galago senegalensis. Classification (NCBI taxonomy): domain Eukaryota; kingdom Metazoa; phylum Chordata; class Mammalia; order Primates; family Galagidae; genus Galago; species Galago senegalensis. The sequence continues at coordinate 166,928 of CAUYTI010066421.1, read as the reverse complement.
GAGAGTATATACTTAGATACAGGTAAACATTGGAGATCATGCAAATGGGGTCCCAGGCCACAACAGTACAGCAAATATTGCACTAGAGGTAGTCCCACAAGTTTTAGGTTTCCCGGTGTATAGAAAATTATACAGTAGAACTTCCATAGTTGACCACCTCGCTATATTGACCACCTCTTACATCAGCCTAAATGTCACAGACTGGACATGTACCGCATTATGGTATCAGTGCCGTAGGCCTTAGTCCCTTATGTTGACCACTTCTGTATGTTGACCAGTTAGTTGTAGTCCCTTGGATGGTCAACTTAGACAGGTTTTTGTTTTGTTTTGTTTTGTTTTTTTGAGACGGAGCCTCAAGCTATCCCCCTGGGTAGAGTGCCATGGCATCACGCTAACAGCAACCTCCAACTCCTGGGCTCAAGGGAGTCTCCTGCCTCAGCCTCCCAAGTAGCTGGGACTACAGGCGCCCGCCACAATGCCTGGCCAATTTTTTTTTTTTTTTGGTTACAGCCATCATTGTTGTTTGGCAGGCCCGGGCTGGGGATTGGAACCCGCCACCTTAGGTGTATGTGGCTGTCGCCTTAGCCGCTTGAGCCACAGGCTCCGAGCCAACTTAGACAGGTTCTATTGTATTTACACTGCCCTGTAGTTTATTAAGTGTGTCATGGTTGCGTGTCTAAAGAGAACACTTATATACTGTAATTAAAAGTGTTTCATTATTTAAAAAATGCTAGCAATCAATGGAGCCTTGAGCCAGCTATGATTATTTTGCTGTCTTCCCTGGATATTGATGGCTGCTGACTGTTCAGGGTGGTGGTTACTAGAGTTTGGGATGGGTGTGGCAATTTCTTAAAATAAGACAACAATGAAGTGAAATATGCCACATTGATTCACTCTTGCTTTGATAACAGATTTCTCCATACAATGGAATGCTATTTGATAGCATTTTCCCCCACAGAATATATATTTTTTTAAATTAGAGTGAATTCTCTCACACCCTCACATTGTCTTATCAATTAAAATTATGTAATATATTTTACAACCCTTTGTTGTTATTTGAAGAATATACAACATCTTCACCAGTAGGAGAATACATTTCAAGGAAACATTTTCTTGCTCATCCATAAGAAGCAAATCCTCATTCACTGAAGTCCTGTGATGAGATTGCAGCAATTCCGTCATCTTCAGACCCCACTTCTAATTTTAGTCCTCTTGCTATTTCTACCACATCCGCAGTTCCTCCCTCCACTGAAGTCCTCATACTTATCCATAAGGCTTGGAGTCCACTTCTTCTAAACATCTATTAATGTGAATATTTTGATTTCCTCCCATAAATACCAAGTTTTAAAAAAAAAGAGTTAATGTGATGCAAATATTTTCCTTACATATATACCTCGTATAAATATGTAAGTTAGGACTATTAGTGTACCCACCCACAAAAATAGTGTTCATTGCACTGAATTGGTGGTTTTTACTCCCACTCTCCTCTCCTTGTTCCTGTGTGTGCCCATGGTTTACCTCCCAATTGTAGTAAGTACATGTGGTATTTGCTTTTCCATTCCTGAGGTGCTTAACTTAGGATAATGATCTCTAGTTCCTCAAAACATGTTCAGCTGAATAGTACAATAGATGCTGGCATGGATGTAGAAAAAAAGGAATACTTATGCACTGTTTTGGTTAATGCAAATTAGCACGAACTCCAGGGAAACTCTATGGAGCCTCCTCAAAGAAATAAATGTAGATTTACCATTTGATCTAGCAATCCACTAGTGGGTGCATACCCAAAGTTAAAGACCACATTTTATCAAAAAGACGCCTTCACTTGAATGTTTATTATAGCGAAATTAACAGCTGCAAAGATCGTGGAGTCAATATTTAAGTGCCAGTCAAAAGTATCCACTTTATCATGAGTGGATAAAGAAAATGTGATAAATGTTTATATATATATATATATGTGTGTGTGCGTGCATGAATCACAAGTGTTCTTATGTTTATCTAGAACGGTGAATCCTTTCCAGAGGTTTTCAATTTAATGTTCCAAGATCCATAAGAGAAATCACGCACTATCAGGTGTTCTCAAACACCAAGGACATTTATCCGGCCTGCCAGGTGTTTTTGCTGCCGCTGCCTGTCCTGCTTAGCAGCTGACTGGTCCTGGGGCTGGCAGTCTGGCCCTCCAATGGTCTGAGGGACAGTGAACTGGCCCCTGTTTAAAAAGTTTGAGGACCCTGCAACAGTTAAGTCTCAAATATTTTAAAATATTTGGTAGACCGTATTGTAAAGAGGTGTGCTCTTATTCACGCATTGTTGTTGTATTTGTAGAGCACAGGAAGAGTAAATTTAACATAATTGTTAGGGGCTCTAGGATTTTTTGAATAGGAAAGGAGTATTGGGTTCAATTTCAAGTCCCAGCTGTATTAGTTCCTTAACAAGAGAGTCAATCTGTCCTTTGAAGCTTTGAAGTCAGGCATTGACTTTTCCTCTCCTCTCTAGCTATGAAAGTTCTAGATGTATCTTCTGCCAATATTAAGGCCTTTTGTCTACATGGAAAATCTGTTGCCTGTTGGTAGCAACCTTCATCAGTGATCTTAGCTTGCTCCCTGGGGAAAGTGCTGCAGCTTCTACGTCAGCACTTGCACAGGTACAGTGGTTCTCAACCTTCCTAATTCTGTGGCCCTTTCATACAGTTCCTGTGGGTCGTGACTCACAGGTTGAGAACCACTGCACTAGTATGTGATGAATACAGCTTCTGTTCTTGAACCCCATGAAGCAATGTCTACTAACTTCCACCGTTTATTCTGCGGTATCCTCACTTGTCTTAGCCTGCATAGAATTGAAGAGAATTAGAACTTGGCTGAGGATTAGATTTTGGCCTAAGGAAACATCGTGGCTAGTTTGATATTCTATCCAGACTACGCAAACTCTCTCCATATCACCAATAGGACTGTTTCACTTTCTTATAATTTGTGTATTTGCCAGAGCAGTACTGTTAATTTCTTCAAAATGTTTTTCTTTTCATTTACCACTCGGTTAACTATTTGGCACGAGAGGCCTCGCTTTGGACCTATCGTGGGTTCAGCATGCCTTCCTCACTAAGCTGAACCATTTCTAGCTTTTAAGGTAAAGAGAGAGACTTTTGACACTTTCTTTCATGTGAACACTTTATGAGATTATTAATTGACCTGATTTCAGAATTAAAATTGAAATATCTCAGGGAATACAGTGATCTGAGGAGAGGAAAGAGACTGGGGATGGCTATTGGGTGGAGTAGTCAGACCACCTTCAATCCTCATCAGTTAAGTTCCCCTTTTTACCTAGGCAGGTTTCATGGCCAAAACAATTATGGGAATAAAACATTACATAGCCATATCAAAGATCACCAATGACAGGTCATCATAATGGGTGCAATGATTAAAAAGTCAGAAAAGTTGCGAGAATTATCAAACTAGGACACAGAAACACAAAGCATGCACATGCTTTGGGGAAAATGGCACCAACAGACTTTACTCTACAGAGGGCTGCTGCTTCCATGTGCAGAAAGGCAGCTCTAAAAAGTGTAGGAAAATGAGGTAGGCTTAGCCCTCGGATGCTTTTTTTCACTGAAACCTTTTTCATTATGGATGCATAGCTTGTTTCAAATGTGTTCATTTCTCCAGTATAGTTACAGTTGGAAGAATTAAAATTATTCTGTTAATAACTTTAGTTGTAGTGTTCAAAATGTTTATGATGGGGAGCTCCCAATATGATTAGTATTATTAAAAAAACTTAAAATTTCTCTTTGAGTTAATTCATTAATTCATTTTTCCCAAAATGAAAGCATTTGCATTTCCATGATAGTATTTTAATGTTCTCTAACAATAATGTATTACGTATTCAGTGTAAATGTATATATGTTTACACACACACTCACGTATATACAACTGACACCTTATTGACGCAGTGTTTGTTCATAGCACGTGTTTTCTGTTGCATTTTGATTCTAGGTTTATAAACCTCAAATAGTGATATATTTAGAATATGCTTTGCAAATATTTCTCATTGTTTTTTAACTGAGCTTTGGTGATTTTTAACATAATTTATTTAAATTGTATATGATCAAATATGTCACCATTGTCTCTTTTAGCACTTGGGAATTTGCATAAGAATAGCACATGTCCTCCACTTACCTGTGAGTGACTCACACATGTTTCCTTCCATCGTTTGCCTCGCTTTATTTCTGCATCTTAATCTTTGTCTACTTTAAATATACATCCTGATGTATGAGATGAGGAACGTCTCCAATTTTAACTTTCTCCATATGACTCTTTAGTTATTCCAGAACCACTTATGTAAAACACTATCCTTCCCTTGCTAATTTGAGCTGTGAGCTTTCTCATACATGAAACTGCCACAGTCAATTTATTTTTTTGCATGTTAAAGAAATATTACTCAGGTAGAATATGTTGTGCAAAAGACTATAAAAATCTCGCAAAGTTTGCCCATTCTAGCGCAATTGGACTTGGTTTTCTAGGAAGGCAATGCACAGTATAGCAACTAAAAGCAAATGAGAGGAAGCACGGCTTGGTTTCTCCACCGAGCTTCCCAGCATATCTTCCAACATCCAGAATAGCCCTGGATTTTTCTGGGTTTCCAAAAATCCTGCTTAGCAGTTCACCAATGAAAATTATTTGCCTTTTATCCCCCCAATCGAATCTTTAATCTGTTACCTACTACTGTCATAAGGTAACTAGATTACATACCAGGCCATTGTACAATCACAATCTACAAATTATAAGTTATGCATTCCAAGTACCGTATTTTTAGTCTTACTAAATGGGTTAGATCACTTGTGATAACAAACACTCTTCATCACAGCCTACAGGCAAGCCCGAGTGAGTCTAAGCAACCCTATGCCCTCCTTGGGTTTGTCCCCAAGCCGACATGGTAACCTCAATCATTACAACATTGCTGGCTCAAAGATAAGAAGACACATCCCTAAAGTGAGGCAGATAAAAGGCAACTTTTTCTTAGGGATATTATCCTAGTCGTCCTTCTGTGCATTCCTTTTTCCTGTCTAACACTTGATGGTATTTATAGGGTGAGAGGGAAGTGAACAATTTCACAAGTAGCTGAGAGTCTGGGCCACTCTCTTTCTTACCAGCAAGGCAGAGAAATATCATTAGCTAAATCCAAAAGAACACATCATTGTCCATTTTAATAACATTCATCACATTATTGCATTTTTTTCACCAATGATAAACTCCGTTTTAAAAACAGAGACATAAATAGATTCAATGGTAAGATTCAGAATAAAATGAACAGGGTTCTCCCTATATTGACTCCCTTTCTCCAGAGTCCTCTTGATGTTTCCTTTTTAAAATGTTTCTCTGGTTTACTTCTGGAATTCGGTCAGTGTCTCTCTGATACTGACAGAACTAGATCTCCACTGGAAGGAGGTGTAAACAGCTCAAGGATGGCAGAGAGTCTTATACTGTCTAGGGTATGGTTAATGATGACAGGAGACCTCTGGAAACAAGATATAAGGAGAAGCTATATAGGTACATGGCCTGTGTATTCAAAAGTAATGTGGGAAAGGACTAGGGATGTATCAACTGTCTGGATGGTTGATGGCACAGAGGTCTAGTAGGAAGTCGTGAATATAGTAGGCAGAGTGTCAACTAGAGAGGTGTCAGATATCAAGTGATATCAAGAAGGTAGGAAAGTATACTATCAACGTTGCATAAGTGATTGATGCTTAAAAGTTAAACCACTTAGTTCACCACTTAGTCAGCAAGGTTGTAAAATCTTTAAAAACAATGCTATATTTATTATAAATGTCAGGTATACATGGAAGTAGTTAAAAAATGTTTATCTTAGTAATACAGCTAATACCCTAAGAAGTTTCAAGATCATTTTTTAAAATCCTTATTCAGAATATGAGACTATGTATACATAGACGAATAATTAAAATAATTAATTGTTCTTTCTTTATTTAATCCAAAGCTAAACTATTATATCTTCTAAGTCAACATAGCATTTGAAATTAAAGTATTAAAATTAATTTTCCATAATTACTCTTCATTGAAATGAATTATTTAAAACTAACATATAATGATTCTGATACTAATTTTCTTCTTTGCTCTTTGGTAAGTCCTTTAATCTCTTTAAGTAGTCTGATAAGTCGACATAGGAAATACTCTTCCCAGGGAAGGGGAAAGGCTGCTTCCAGGAGAAGTTTACTAGAGAAGGGATTATAACTAAGTTAGAGTGTTATAGACGGAATAGAAGTTACTTATACATCTGTTGAAAAGGTGCTTTCCTACTCAAAAAATTTTATAAGCTCCTCCATGCTTCACTATTTTTTTTCTGGAAAAAAAATTAAGGCATTGATTCAAAAAAATTTTAACATTGGTGACAAAATGCTTCTCAATAGCTATCAGTATATGTATGATAGGGGACTCTGGTAGGGTTTTTTGGTGTTGAGAATGGTTAGCCTGATTTCTGAGAAAAAAAAATGCAATAAAATTCTTTATCCTCTGCTCTCAGAGAATGGTCTAAATAGGCCATGCTTTCGTGAATGTATTTTAGAATAATTATTACTTCATGGGTACGATCAATACATACAGTTCACCAGATGAAAAACCTTTAATAAGTGACATTTATCTTTAATTCTGTATCTTTTTACTTATTCTATATTTTGATATAAAAAATGTACTATGTTTTTATTACAATGATCAAAGGATGTTTATAGCATATTGCATGTGGGAAAATTGTCATCATGACATAGCAGCCTGTCTCAAATCCATTGCACTGGTCAAGCTTCCCTCCTACAGCGACTGATAATTCCTAGGTGAGCAAATGCAATCGAATGTCTGAATTCTAAAATCAATTACTAGATAGTAAGATATTAATGTGAGTTTAACATGGTACAAAAATAATTGACTCACCGGGCGCTGTGGCTCACGCCTGTAATCCCAGCACTGTGGGAGGCTGAGGAGGGAGAATCGCTGGAGCTCAGGAGTTCAAGACTCGCCTGAGCGAAAGTGAGACCCCAACTCCTGAAAAAAATGGAAAAACCCAGCCAGACGCTGCGTCGAGCTCCTGTAATCCCAGTGGCTTATGGAGGCTGAGGCAGCAAAATGCCCACAAGCCAGGAGTCTGAGGTTGCAGTGAGCTACCAAGCTACTGCACTCTGCTCAGGGGCACAGGGTGGGACTCTGTCTCAGCAAAAATAAATAAATAAATAAATACAAAATAATTGAATCATGGCAATAAATATAGTAAAACAAGTTGATGAGATAAAAAGTAGTTAATTTTATATTTATAAAGGGATAAAAGCAAAATAACTTTTCACTAAAAAATAAGGTACTAACGAGTGGCACCTGTGGATCAATATGCTGGAGGTGGTGGGTTCGAACTCAGCCCCAGACCAAAAAAAAAAAAAGTAAATAAGGTACTAGGCAAAGAAAAAACAAAGCTTTAAGGATACAATTTTATATGAAATATATTATAATAAAATATTTATTTACCTTTTTATTGTTTTGCAGAAAAATTTATATTTCTCAAAATTGTTACACTGTAACACACTATAAAAAATGTACCATTGTGGATGCCTGCCATTGCTGATAATAGATTTTTGACTCAATTTTATTAACAGGTATAAAAATGATATTTAAAACGTTATAAACAATATTTAAAAGAAGAGTAAAATGGAACTGTGTTTTTCCTTTTAAAAGTGTTCATTTCATTTCATTAATTCAAAGCGGATTACAATTATTTACCTGTGCAAGTATAGAGGAAGACCCTTAGCCATTAATTTCTTGGTTCATTCTTGTTGTAAACTCTCTGACAGATAATTGATCATTCATATTTTTAAAAACACTAGTAGCTAAACATTATATTGCTACCTCAAATTCATTTTAGAATGAAGTAGGTAGAATAAACAAAGGAAAAAATAAATGGGAACAGCTTGTGCTTTCTGCCTAATATTTTTTTGACTTGCTTGTAAGAGTTCAAGACTTGCCCAAGTGAAAGTGAGACCCCAACTTGCCGGAGCGAAAGTAAGACCTCCTTGCGTAAATTTGTGGGTCCTTCATTTCAGATGAATAGGTAATAAACAAGAGTCAAAAGAAGTCCTGCCTGAATTTGCAGTTACGTCTCTGGTTATATCAGCAACCAGTACACATGTAGGAAGAAGGCAGTTGTATCTCTGCTTCTATCAGCAAACCATACACAGAGAACCTTCCTAAGAATAGCCTGTGAGTCAGGTTTTTATTACTGGAAGTGAAGGATATTCACTTCTCCCGAATTGTTTAAATGTTTCCAGCTGTGTGGTGTGAAAAATAGTTTACGTGCTTTATGGTTCTCACAATGAAGGTCTAGACGTCGTTCTCTGCTTTTTTCCGTTAGGGCTCCGCATTGACTCCGCAGCTTCATCTATAAGGTACTCAACTGAGACAAATGTCCAGGTGCAGGTTAAATATCAGTGCTGGCCGGGATTTGTGGAATGCTTATTTTTACTTATGATTTAGTAGTGAGACTTTCTAAGTACCGTCACATCTGCTCTGTGCCTGCCTTAACCTTATAAACGCATTGCCTCTTTGCTGATTATGTGACAAAATGAAGACCTTTGTAGCCCTCTGAGAAGTTCCCTATGTTCATTTTGGTTTTACAAGAAAATAAAGATAACTCAGGAAAAAAGGATGGAAGTTGAGGATATAATAAAGAACTGTATTTCTTCTGAATATAGTGATTCATTTGACGGGTCCTTAACTGCATTTTATGAATTCCTAACCATCTCACTTTTTCTTAAGTAACACAATTCATGTTTCCCAGAAGGTGTGATGACAGCAAGCCCAGAATCCTCAAAATCTACTTTAGGTACACAGAATAATAACTTCACAGAAGCTCCTTTTGAACTCATAAAAATAAACCAACAAAAATACCTGCACATACATAATGTCCTGGAATTCTGATTAACCACTATCTTTATAAATATGTGATTGGCCTTGTAAGAATTATCAGAAATGAAGCAGACGAAAATGACATGCTGAAGGGAATTACTAAACTTTTGAGGAGTTCTGTTACCTTTCTCCTTCTATCGTTAACCTTACGATTAATAAAAAAAATTCTACGTTTTTTTCTAAAGAAAAAAATGCTAGATAGCAAAATAACTTACTGTCTTCATTAGATAAAACAGATTTCTGCAGGTTTCATTTCTGTGTAATTGGTATAGTGATCACTTCAATTTTCATAGATTAACATTGAACCTGATAGAACTTTTTAAGCAGAAAATTAATCTTGGGCATATACAAGACCTGGACTTAGTTACATGTTAACAGGAAAAACGGGGCTTCTCTTATTCTCACTACAGTTTTCACAAGACTTACTCATATCTTCCATGTAGCCTGTTGTTCGTGCATCTGCATCTGGTAATTATTTTTTTTTATTAAGTCATACACACATAGATAATAAATACATTTATGCATATGTGGGGTACAATGTGTTGATTGTTTTTGTACAATCTGACATGTTTACATCAAACCAATCAACATAGCTTTTGCCTCATTTACTTGATTATTGTGATAAGACATTTATGTTCCACACCTGACAGATTTGACTTGTACCCTTGCAATACGCTCCATAGGTGTGATCTGCCGTTTACCTTCCCTCTATCAAACCTCCCTCCTCTCCTCCCTTCCCACTCCACTTCTCTCCTTCATCCTGGGCTATGGTTGTGTTGTATCTTTCAGAAGAAAATGTGAGTTTTTGAACGCATCTGGTAATTCTAAGCAGCCCTTCCATTTACTGTTGTAGAAGTGTCTTGCTTCTCAATATAAATGATATTTAAATAAATCTTCATCTTCCCCAAACATTATTTCAAACTTAATGTAGTTATGAATAAAAGTTAAAGGATATGCTCTGGAAAAATTAATTATCTGAAATTAAATACCAGATGTGACCTTACACCTGTTATTCAACCTCCACATACCTTGGTTACTCAACTCTAAAATTGCAGTCATAATAGTTACCGTCCCATCCGGTTATCACACAGATTAAATCAATGAATACCCAGAGAAGGGCTGGCAGATGAGGAGCAGTCAGTCAGTGTCACCCAATAGTAGAATTCCCTGGAGAATTCAGTCTAATAAGGAAGGGGGATGTTGCCTTCTCCTCAATAACAATAGACATAGATTGTCAATTCTTCATTCTATTTTCCCCCTAATTGCTAACTGTACCTGGTTCCTCCAGGAGTGAAAGAAAATTAGGCCATATTGAGTGCTGATGCAGTTTACCATTGGCTCCTTTTCTGACACAAATGCGAGCTTTACTTTTTCTTGAGATGTTTTTGAGTGTTTTGATTTGGATTTTCAATCTTGATATCCAGATGAACTCTCTAGAGTTGACCTGCCAAGAATGTCCTTGGTCTCTCTTATTTAGTGATACAGCACACAGAGCTTTTTTTTTTTTTATTGTGGATGCATTAGATCACTTTTATCAGACAATTCTTTCAGGATATTCCCATCAGTACCTTGTGTGGGGGGTCACTTTGATTTTGGAAAAGTTTGAAATTTTTTGAATCAGTAAATTCTAGAAGTGTAGGCTCCTTACCACTTCTTTTCTCCGTGGCTGTGGGGGCTTCAACAAAGCTCTTTTCTTTAGATTTCCCAAGTGGAATGCAAACATGTATCTCTATTTCCCAAAGTCGATGGAATACACGTCAATTTTTCCACAGCTAAAGTAACTGTACAGAATAAACAGACAATGTTTTAATAAAGTAGTTACTATCCGTTCCTTGCTGGAGATACAGGCTCTACCTCCCGGTAGACTCTGAGATCTGAAAAAGCCCACATGTTATTAGAGACGAATGAGAGACATGGGACGAGAAACATACAAATCTTTTTCTACTTCTGATTGAACGTTACTAACGTCCTGAATAGGCTGGAAAGAGATGATACAAAAGTTTACAAAATGAAATTTGCATTACCTTGTAATTCCTAGAATGTGTTTACCACAGTATCATTTCTATTATAACTATATAAAGTAAGTGTCATATCATGTAAACCGTAGACGAAATCTTTGATTTTTCTTTTGTCATGAGAAAATGTAATGAAATGTAATTTGAACATGTTGCAATGACAAAGAAAAATGACTCCCAATGTTGGGAGTCACCTGAAGTTCAGTGGGTTTTTGGCTTCCTGGAAATAAGAATTCAGGAGGAAACTAAGAAAGGGCAGGTGGGTTTTATTTAGAAACTATAGAAAGTCTAATCCACCTGTAGAGAAGAGGCTAGTTCTCCTTGCAAAGGAGATTCCTCATTCCGTGGTTCCTTTTGTCCTTCTATTTAAGCAGCAGCTTAATTATAGACTAAACAAGGGGAGGAATATCCATGTTATTTCTTAAGAAGGAGCAAAACCTTATTTTTAACTACATATGGTCAAACAGGAAGTATCTTGGCCTCAGGTGCATGACGGCAGTGGAAGATTAGTGCAGAAACTTTTATGGTAATGAAGTGTACAATTAAACTGTAAGGTCAAGGGGTGGTCAATTTTTCCATCATCTTGGTTTTAACTGGCTGAGACTTTTTCTGTCTCCATTGTTTTGATCAGGGTAGTCTGAAACTGTCTTTTGAGATGTCCTAACTCATTTAAACAATGTCTGCACAATGGAGTAATGTCCATAGCAATGCCTTAAAGCAATACTCAGCAGTTCCCTGTCTCAGTAATGCTGCAAGAAAAATTCATGGACATGGCACCGCCACAGATTAAGAATATATTTTATATGCCCATCATACCATTGTCAAATCTTCTAGAATATATAATAATTCTTCATCTAAACTAATCTATCGGGAAAAAACCCAAGAATATACTTATGGTCAAGAGAATTAGGTTAATTACTTTTTATGGGAAGGGAGGAGATTACCACCTAGTGAAACTATATGACTTCTCTGAACTAGGAGTTGGGATGGGGGTGACTAGATTATCCTTCTCGGGTGATCTATAATGCTAATTGTGTTGTACATCCAAGTTCCATGTATGTGAGGTGGGGAATTAGATGTGTGTGTGGGGGGGGGTATGAGAGAGCTTCTCTTGGCTCTCTAATACAGTGGTTCTCAACCTTCCTAACGATGAGACCCTTTAATACAGTTTCTCATGTTATGGTGACCCCCAACCATAAAATTATTTTTGTTGCTACTTCATAACTGTAATTTTGCTACTGTTATGAATCGTAATATAAATATCTGATATGCAGGATGTATTTAGATGACCTCCAAAGGGGGTCACAGGTTGAGAACCACTGCTCTAATACATTGCATTACACTGGTATGTAAGTTACTATTGATTTATTAACATCTTGTTAGATGAATCTGATAATATAATTGTTTTGGTCATCTTTCTGAAGAGGGTATTGACTATTTTGACCCTTTTGTTTTTCTAATTTTTTTAAAAGCTAAGAAATTTATTTTATAATCACTTCTTAGTACTTTCATAGTTGCAGACCTTAGGTTTAAGTATTTTATTTGCTTTGATTTGACTTTTTATATATAGTGTGAGATAAGGGCCTAGTTTCATTCTTCTGCATCTCCAGAGCTCATCGTCAGCAAACTCTTAACTATGTTCCTTCCAAGGACCTGAATACTTATCCAAACTATTAGCTACAATTCATGAATCAATATAGTACCAAACCTCTGATAATATCTATTTTTAGCCATAATGAGCAATCAGTAAGTTAATTGTCCAAAATTCAGCCTTTCAGCCAGAATGTGAAAGAAACCGCCCTCTCGTGGACTTTTGAGATCACCTCTCCGTAAGGCCCTTTTTTCTCTGGAGAAGAAATCTTACCCACAGCTCCAGGTATTTTGCTGCTCCATATATTTTGCAGTGTCAGCTTAGCAGAAGCCTCATGATCTCCTTGAAATCCAGGTTTCTGCACAACAGTTAGGAAATTAATCCTAGAGAAAAAGTTTAGAAATTGGAGGACTCATTTTATGAGCATCACTTCTTACATGAATCACAAATTTGTACTTCTTTTATCTACTGTTTTTAAGTTCTACTTAATCTTACCACTTGCAGGTGACTTGATCTTTTTTGCCTAGATTGTTGATCGTTCTTTTTTATCTTTATAAACTCTCAACTCTGTTACATTATCCCTTGGTGTGGATGATTCTGCACCAAATTTTCCTGTAATATAATTCTTTTTCTAATCCATACGTTCAAAAACTCATTTAATTCTGGAAAATGTTAAGCTTTATCATTATTTCTGTTTTACTGTTTCTAATCTATATTTTTCCAGTGGCAAAAGAGATATTATCTACGTTACCTAATGAGGACGTATTTATGTGTATGTATAATTTTCACTCGTCTTTTAAATTTCTAATTTTTTCTTAGTTCTGAACTTTATTCATTTTGTTGCATATTTAAATATATCAATTTTATTTGTTTTACTTCTAATAGGTCATCAGTATCTGTGAATTAAAAAACGATCATTTAATTTTTTACTGAGCTTTCTAAGATGATGTTCCATTTTCTTCCCATTATACCTTTCTTAGAGATAGTTCACCTGTTATTTCCTCTCTTGTTCTTCGTTTTAAATTGTGCCATTTAATTGTTTTAACTCTTAATTTAACATTATTATGTTTGGTCAAGGGTTGTATTTGCTCTCTATAAATACTCAATTTTAAATTCTTATCATGTTCATTTCTCTCTTTTATCCTGCCTTATCACTGTATAATTCCGCACTGTGCTTTTTCTTATCATCTGAACTTGTTATTTTCAGTAATCTAAATTTAGAGTGAAACCTACTCATATTTGATCCAGCTGAAATTTTCTTTATAATGTAGAATTGTGTATGCAAATTTTTAATGTTACGTATAGGAACTCCATAAAATATTGACCCTAAAAACCTAGTTACGCTGGCGTGCCTTTCTCTCTCCACCTGTCTCATGACAGATTATTTCCTTCAAGTCAAGATTATTCTTCCAATACTTTATTCAACCTCACTTCTCCGGAGTCTCAAGTCTCAAGTTAAATCTATGCCTATGAATTTCTAATTTCTACCACATATACTATATTCTTGCTGTTTGAATAAAACGTGATGTAAGACACCACTCACCATCTGCTTTTGTCTACTGCTGAGGTCTCTGGTTCTCAGCCATGGGCATCATTTATTGGTATTTCCCACAAAAATAACTTGTTTTATTTGGGAATCATTATTTATTTTCAAGCTTTATCAAATATTGATGTTAGATTTTGGTTTCTTATTTTTTTCTCTCTCTCTTTTTATTTATTTATGTATTTATGTAGCTCGTTAATTTTAGACAGAGTCTTGCTCTGTTTCTCAGGCTAGAGTGACCTGACCTGGCGTCAGCCCTGTTCACAGCAACTTCAAATTCCTAGGTTCAAATAACCTTCCTGCCCTAGCCTCCCAAGTACCTAGAAAGAAAGGAGCCCAGCACAACACCCAGCTAATGTTTGCTATTTTTACTAGAGGGAGGGTTTCTGTCTTGTTCAGGCTGCTCTGAGTCCTGACTTCAAGGGATCCTTTTGCCTAGGTCTCTCCAGTGTGCTAGGATTATACGTGTGAGAGCCACTGAATCCAGCCCATTTTCTCTTATATTTCATAATTCCTGGAGAAAGGGGGAATTTCCATCTTTAAAATTTTAGAACCAAAGCCTTATCTAGATGTTGCCTTTGAAACTAAAACATACCACAGGAAAAATACTCTGTATAATGTTTAATAGATCCATTTATTAAAATGTTCAGTTCAATATTTTACCAAATATTTTGGCAACTACTGAAGATGATTGCCTATGTCTAAGCATCTGTATCAAAGACTGTAAAATATTCTCTTTCTAATCAAATTTCTTAAATTATTATTCATAATTCTTCTTTTGAATATAAAATAACTGCTTCAATTAGAAATAATCGCATCTTGGTTAAACATTGGCTATAATACTGCCACTGCACAAAGCTATAAAACAGCTATTTCTAATTGAATACTATATTACCCTTACATATGGTAAGTAGAGGAAAGGCATGACACAAGATTTAATTATACTTATCCAATTTTTAAAAAATGGTGCCTTAACAATCTTAAATTTTTTATGCTTTTCAATACTATGAATTTTTATTTTTAATGATCTTCACCCCATTGCATCATTATTTATTTCATTTTATTTTGATGCTTTAATTGGTGCATTTTCAACTAGTAGAGATACTCTGTCAAAACCAAAATTAATGAGACCAGAATTCCTAAAAAAAAATTCAAAGAATTTTTAGTAATCCTATCAGGAAGACATAACTTGCATTGATCAAGGCAGTATAAAGTATGATTTATTTTCTGAAATTATTTTAAGACTATGTTCTCTAGTAATTTGATGTTCAAATAAAAAGAGATATTTTGACTCATTTGCTCATTTCCATATTTAATATTAGATTATAGTTTATTTTCCTATAAATATAATCTTTATATAGTCAAAACTCCAATCAGATGTATTAAATATGCCAAGTTCCAATGACTGTTGAGTGCTTGAACATTTGCTACTTTCTCTAGTTGTACAAATGTATAATAGCTGTCCTCTTGTAGTTATATTGGTTAAGAAGATATTCCTTTAATAATCAACTAACCAAAACATGGAAAAGAAAAATTCTATGACTGTAGTCCAAATCTGCATAAGGTTGTTCATATATGTTAATATTTCATTCACCCTTTTTTATATACTACTTCTGTATCTAGACTAAAGATTTTAATACAGCGCTCCATAGAGCTTTTGATATAAGTGTTTGTAAGTGAATAATTTAGCATACATTTAAGTCAGGTGACTTTTAAAATATAATTATTGACAACAAAATAAACAGAGTATTTATGTATCCCAGTTGATGCACTTGATAATCCTTTTTACTAATTCATCTCACTTGCATTAAGTAATTCCAGGAAGTAGGATAGCTTATTTAGAAAAAAATCTTAAGAGAAATGTTCCAGTTTTTAAAAAGCACTATTTGCCTTCTTTATGTTTATCTCTGTGTTCCTCAGACATAGATCGTTTTAAACCAATTCTCCCATTGCAGCTTTTAAAAATTTAATGATTTATCTCTTTTTAAAAATTGATCATTTACTTCCTGAGATAGGTCATCAACTAAGTACTTGACCTTAGAAAAAGAAAGAAAATATTCAGAAATATCTTTCCAAAGTTTACTTAAACAAAACTGAGGAGAAGAGTTTTAAGTTGACCCACATCCAGAGATGTCACTTATTAAAGTTCTGGTTTTGGTCAAATCACAGAAATGAACTATCTTCTCCATTTTAAAATAAAAATGATACAGGGCCTCATTTAATCCCTACTATGAGAATGTACCATCATTTTAAACATACGAGCACAGGGCATGTGTCAGTGTTAACACTTAACATCATATCTAGAATACAGTTACTAATAAGCATTATAATAAGGGACATTGTTATTATTACCATTAGTGCAATAATATTAGCCTGTTAATATCATACATTTATCCTTGGTTTATGTGTAAAAAAAAAAAACTAACTGAATGAAAATAAAACTGGTGTGTACATCCCACTAATTATAAATCTCTCTTTTTTTAGTACTTTTTTGCGGTTACAATATATTTTTTTCTAGTTATGAGTCAGTCACCCTCCATTAGATAGGTTAGAGTTTTAAGAGGTAGCTTAATTCTCTTGAGCCATACAGATAACATTTCTACCCTTCTGCAGTTACTCTCAGTGATGTTCTGTTAACTCAGATATTTCAAAGCAACTTGTAAACATACCTCTATATTTTCAAGTGCCTCATGTCCTGGCTGTGAATAATGTTATATTTTCTTCCATTCTTTATGAATATTTTTAGATACTCAAGGAAACTTTTAATAGAACCAATGAAGTTATGAGTACACAAGACTGTACACGGCTTAGAGCCTGCTGAAGTCCTTAAGCATAATGAGGACATTTGGTGATGCTGGAGAAATTCAATCATTTATCAAATTACTCCACCGGCCACTCTAATCATCTGGATGTGTTCATTTAAAGCATAATGAAAAGAATTTATAATATCAAATCCAGTAACAATGTGATTTCACTCTATACCGAACAGTCCATCATAATAAGTCTGTTATTCTGGTGCTATGGATAGTAGTATTTCAAATGGTTCCTATTGCATGGTGTAACTATGGTTTTGAGTTATTAACCTACTAATCTATGAAGACATAGAAGAATGTTGGTGAAGTACACAAGTGTGGGTATTATTAAGTGTTGCAGGATATTTTGTTTTGATTTAATAAAATTTGGCCCATAGCTCTCTATATTGATATTTGTAAGATCAAAAATGACAGAAAATGAAATGCCATGTGTGTTATGCACTGTCAGAATGATAATACAGTGTAATTAATGTACTAATGCCAGTCCCATACGAGCAATGCCCTTTCAGCCTGCTGTCTCCTTGCAGGTTTCCCTGCTTCCATGTTTGCTGTTAACACCTGTCTCCCAGCAACTATCTCTTCAAAATGTGAGAGGTGTATGTCATTCATCTCTCAAAACCATCCAATAGCTTTTGATCACATTCTATTAATGAAATCTAAAGCAAATCATTACTATAGTTTTCAAAGCTCTACATAATTGAGTTCTCCTCCGGGAACCTTTCTAACTGTGTTGAACATTCTTAGCCTTCCTGCTGTGCCTGAGCCCAAATATGGGATGGCTCCACAGTTCTGTTCCTCAAAGTCCCTGCTCACATATCACTGTATCTGAGAAGCCTTTCTTGATCACAGAATGCAAAATAACAATGTACCGTGCACAGTTTATCTCTCATTTTTCCTGTTTTTACCCACAACACATTATCCGATATTATCATAGTCCTACATTTATTTTGCCTGTCTCAAACCATGAGGAGGTGTGAAAAGGCTTTCTGTAAACAGAATTTTATATAGACTATCAATAACTATTTCACAAGTGGATGAATAACACTCTGGTGACATTTGTCAATTTATTTTTAAAGAATAACATAGTACTGCATCTTTCACTTACAGACATATATTAAATGTTATACAAATTACTTATTGACTGCTTTTTAGTTTCTTGCTTAAAAATGTCTAGGGTGTAAAGCACAATGCATAATCCAGTATTAAAAAGTCAATAGTGCCTCAAGTCACTATGGACATCAAAAATTCTGACCAATTCAATGGAATATTTAAATTAATATGTCATGGTTAGGGTTATTTTGAAATGTAAGGCAAAAATTTAAAAATAAATGCTTCTTAATATTTTTAATTTAAGCAAAGAATGCATGTAGCATTTTATAACTATAAATTATATCTATGAAAAGACAAAATGAAATAGAATTTAGTATTTATATTAAACACTGCTCAAATACTTATACTATTGAATTTTCTAAAAGTATGAGAATTTCGGCTATTAAACCTCGGTGATGAAAAAACTTACAGTGTTACAGAGAATAGAACCCTTTTACTGTAACTATTTTACTGTCAAAGTAGATGAGGCTAAATTTGGTATAAAAGTATATCTCGTGAGGATGTATTCTTTAATCAGATTTTGCATAATTTTTAATTATTTTATTTATGTAAAAAATATTTATATTAAACAAACATCCTTCTAAGAAATTGGAGATGTGAGTGGAATGAAAATCATTCTAAGACTTGGCTCATATTAGGAAATTCTAGACATAGGAGATATAGAATAAACAAGTCTGCATGTTAAATGTCACAAAATAATTTATTGGAAAAAAATGCTAAATCTTAAAAGATTAATACTGAGGGATAAAATTTTGTGTACAGGATATGTTTTAGATGAAACTGGTTTGGTAAGGGGAATATCAACAGGACTTCAGGCCAGACTTTTTTTTTTTTTTTTTAGTGAAACAGGACCCTCTTAGAGGTTTTTCAACCACAAAAAGAAAAATCACTGTAAGAAATCATAATGGCTAGAGAGTATAGTATAAGCTGTGGTAGTTTATAGATTATTTTAAAAGGCAGAGAAATAATTCAGGAGAGTGTTGTGACATTCTGTACTAGAGAGCTATCGAAGTTGAACATTTCTGAATATTTCTTGCATTTGCTGATTTTTGGATGTGGAATGTCAGAGAAAGACAAATGTCAAGCAAAACACTCTTTCTTTCTTTCTTTTTTACCTGAGAAACAGAAAATATTAGAGTCAAAAACATTGGGACTAGGACATTGAGAAGTGACAAAGCAGTTCCTTTGAAGAGTTAACAGACCTAAGGGACCGTCACCGGTTATTCAATTAAACAATAAATAGATGTTGTAATAAAAGGAGGTGTGATTTAAGCCCATAATCAGTAAGCTTTAAGGAAGTAAGACTAACTGAGATGATCTGGGTATATCTGTTTCAATCAATTGAAAGGCCCTAACAAGCAGAGCTAAGATTTTCCTGATTTCGATGAAATTCTACCTGTAGACAACAACTTTAGTTCATGCCTTGGAATTTCAACTCATTCTTTCCCCCAAATTTGGAAATTATCTAGGCAACCCCTAAAATTATATAAGAAAATTCCTTGGAGTACATCTTTTTATTTTCCCTTCCTTGGTTGAATACTGATTGATAAAACTGGGAAACGGTTTTTATTTTTTCTTGAGATGTCTATGAATTTCACAAAGGGAAATGTCAGCCAAGTATCTGAAAATGGAATCTGAATGCCATGGGAAATAAGTATGCTGGAGAATTACATATCAGAATCGGTGGTTGATAAATCACTATGGTAGGCAAAAAAAATATCTCCCCAAAGATACTCACATGAAAGCTCTGGAAACCATGAATGTTACCTTATTTGAAAAAAGAGTTTTTGTATAAGTTGTTAAGTTAAGGACCATGAAAGAAACAGATAATAATTGTGGATTATTGCTGTTGTCTGAATACTTGTGACCTCCCCCAATCATACACTAAAGCCTAACCCTGGAGGTGAAGGTATTAAGTAAGAGGTGGGTCTGTAGGGGATGAATAGGCCATATGGCAGAGACCTCATGAGTGAGATTAGTGCCCTTATGAAAAATGCTAAAGGGTTCCAGTTTGCCTTTTCCATCATGTGAAGACACAGTGAGAAGCTGTTGGTCTTCAATCCAGAAGGTGCTCTTACCCAAGCCTGACTATGCTGGTGCTCTCATCTTGGATTTTTTAGGCTCCTGAATTGGGAAAAATGTATTTCTGATGTAAGTAAACTACCCAGTTTATTGCATTTTGTGATAACTTAAATCGACTAATACAATTATTAAAGTGGCAGTCATTCTTATAAAACATAGCCAAGAGAACAGATACACAAAAAAGAGAGACATGATGTCTTTCCAAAAGGAACGTATTAGTTTGCATTCCCACCAGCAGTGTAGAAGTGTTCTCTTTTCTCTGCATCCACGCCGGCATCTCTGGTTTTGGGATTTTGTGATATGAGCTAATCTTACTGGAGTTAGGTGATATCTCAAAGTCATTTTGATTTGCATTTCTCTGATGATTAAGGATATCTGTAGGCCATTCACCTATCTTCTTTAGAGAAATTTCTCTTCAAGTCCTTTGCCCATCCTGAGATGGGATCACTCGTTCTCTTCTTGCTAATATGTTTGAGTTCTCTATGGATTCTGCTTATTAAACCTTTGTCAGAGACATAACCTGAAAATATCTTCTTCCACTTTGAGGGCTGTCTGCTTTATTTACTGTGTCCTTGGCTGTGCAGAAGTTCTTTAGTTTGATCAGGTCCCAGTAGTGTATTTTTGATGTTGCTTCAATTGCCCGGGGGGTCCTCCTCATAAAATTTCACCCAGGCCGATTTCTTCAAGTGTTTTCCCTACACTTTCTTCTAGTATTTTATGGTTTAGAGAACACGTAGAGAACTAAAAATAGACCTGCCATTTGATCCTGCAATTTATTTATTAGGTATATATCCAGAAGACCAAAAACCACATTACCAAAAAAAATTTGTATCAGAATGTTTATTGCGGCCCAATGCATAATTTCCAGATCATGGAAGAAGCCCAAGTGTCCATTGATCCACAAATGGATCAATAAACTGTGGTATATGAACACCATGAAATACTATGCAGCCATAAAGAAAGATGGAGACTTTATGTCCTTCATGTTTACATGGATGGAGCTGGAAAATGTTCTTCTTAGCAAAGTATGACAAGAATGGGGGAAAAAGTATCCAATGTACACAGCCCTATTATGAAACCAGTTTATGGCTTTCATATGAAAGCTATAACCTAATTATAGCCTAAGAATATGGGAGGGGGGAGGGAGAGTGGAGGGGAAATGGATGGAGGGAGGGTAATTGGAGGGATCACTTCTATGGTTTATCTTACAAGGGTACAAGTGAATCTAAGAGTAGAATATAATCGTTTTAGCACAATAACTAAGAAAATGACATAAAGGCTATGTTAACCAGTTCGATGAAAATATTTCAAATTGTATATGAAAACACCACACCGTACCCCTTGATTGCATTAATGTACACAGCTATCATTTAATAATAAAAAGAAGAAAGAAGAGACGTGACCACAGAGTTGGGGTTTAGATTATGCAGCCAGGATGACATTAGTCGAGGAACGGAGCCAGTTGTAAAAGCTAGAAGCAGCAAGAAATGGATTCTCCTGCAGAGTCTGAAGATGGAGTGCAGACTTCCCAAACCAGGCATTTCAGACCTTTGGGTTTCAGAACTAGTGTGTTTGTTACACTGCCCATTTTGTGGGCTCCCCGGAAATTAATACAATCATATTTAAAGCCGTGAGATTAAAGAAGATAATTTAGTAGGTGAGTAGAATCCTATACAAGAGTTATATGGAGTTATGTCTAGTGCACTGAAAAATCAAGACATCGGGAAAATGAAGCAGATCAAGGTGTTTGTGTAGGTGCACCCCAAACTATGAGAACCAAAAGAGAGTGATATTTTAACAAACGGGAAAAATAAGTGTTCTAAGACAAATGTGCTTAATACCAGCAAGCTCATGTAGGTTGAGAAAGATAAACATTGCCAACTGGCTTTTATATTTGCTGAGTTTAAGTCATTAATAAATGTTATAATTAAAGTTTTAATCATTTGGCAATTAAGAGCTAATTTTAGTATTCAAGAGAGGATGTTAGGAGTGAAAGGTACCTTACACTGGGTAAGCTATCTCTTTTGTGGCATTTTTGCTTTAAAGGGAAGCAGAGTAAGAAGTTCAGAAGAGTAATGATGGCCAAGGAGGGGTATGTGTGTGTGCATGTGTGTGTATGTGTGGTTGTGTGTGTATAGCACACAATGCACTATATGGGCTCACTGGTGAGCTGCCACCCCTGTGGAGAAAGTTATAAAATAATTAGAAGCAACAACAGCAAAACCAATGGAAACCTATCCTGAATGTGTCATAAGAATTGATTTAATGAAATCCTAGGGAAAGTAGACGACATTTGTGTAAGAGATTTCCAGTTAGTGGACATTAAAAGCAGGGGCTTCTGGAACTTTTCTGAGTCATCATAATATAAAAACAGTTCCTCTTTCTGAGAAGAGTAAATGGATTTGCTGCTTTAATTTTGTAATTGGACAATCTTAGAGTTATTTGTCTCCATTTTATTTTCCAAGTGCCCAATTTGACTGGTATACAAAAATGATACTTTGTAGATTAGTTAGGGATTATTGACTAATCAATCAGGGTATAAAAATGGTGACTAACATTGTCTGCTTTATTTTTCAAATGGAAGATTGGATATTTGGGTTTTCTTCTTTTTGATCTGGCTAGACATTTTATTTTTCTGTCTCATCTTCTTTACTGATTGATTTCAGCAAGTTTCCTGGACAGCTGACTGTTTTTTGAAACTGGCTTACTCTTTATTATTAAAAGGGTAATGAGATGGATTTTAGGGCACCAAGAGAGACCAGTAACAAACCTTCTTTACTAAAACTCCTTATTTCAAATACTCTTAAACATCTTTTATGTTTTTGTTTGTTTGTTTGTTTTCCCCTCACTGTTTCCTGTGCTCCAAGAGAGTGGTTTAAAAATATCCATCTTTCTTCCTCCTCTCCCCACCTCTTTCCCCTTTCTCCGTCCCTTTCTACCTTCTCTCCCTCCCTCCTTCTTTCCTTCCTTCACTCCCACTATCATCTCTCCTTCCTCCCTCCTCCAATTTCTGCCTCATTTCCTTTATTCCTTTAACTAAGAAGTTTGAGGGAAAATGGAGAAATGCAAATGTATTTTTCCTTATGGATTGGGATAAATAGGGATTTTTTTAGAAAAGAAGATACACTGTTTTCTCCGTTTATCTTTTAGTAGTGGTAAGTAATTATTGACAATGCCTGTATCTAGTTATATGTCTTCTTCCCCTATTGTTGAGAGGATGGTTTTCACTTTGTCTATTATCAAAATACAGTATTAAAATATAGAAGGCATCTCTGTTTTACCCAAACATAAACAGAATAACCCAAACATAGCCTAGAGCTCTTTCTTGTCCTGCTTCCACAGGTATCTGCTCTTCCTGACAATGGTGTGGTCACAGCCTCTCAGGTCTAAGCTTAGAAACACGAGTGACAGTTTATCAATCTAGGCTCTTTTGTAGAAGAAAGCCCTGACAGATGGCCAATATCCAGAGACTCCTTGGTCTGAACTCCACATCATTCAAGTATTTCCCAGAAAGGTATAATGTACTGCAATGGTCTTACCCACTAGAAAGCTAGATAACAATCTTGTGGGCAGTAAGAGCTTCATAATTGGTGGATGTTTTAACTGTGTTCATGAGAGAAAAGGTAGGATTTTGATGTAGGAAATAAAAGCATTGAACAAGAACCCTAGATGGGGTAGGCGCTTTGATGATGGCTACTGAGGGAGGGAGAAATGGGGCACTTCCCTTGTGTTTGAAAATACATGTGGCAAAAGAAAAGGAGGAGAAAAGAAAAAGTTCCAGTAAGAAATCTCTGTGCCTTACCTTTTGTCTTAGGGTACAAGTGAAATTTTACTTTAATTATGTGAGTTTTTCCTGTATTTTCTTGTTTAAGTTCCTAATGGTTTGAATACACTGAGCCTACACCTTCACGAGACCATAGCAGGACAGAAGGTGATGGCTACAAAGGGAACATTTTTATAGAAAAAAAAGCTATATTTATATAGCTTTTATTTCTATTTATCCCTTTTTTTTAAATAAAAGTTTTTGCATTTGATTAATGTATCATGGATGTTATGTTGTTACAACACAAGGCAGGCAAAATGATGGAATAGGGTAGCCATTCTCTTTTCAAACCTGATGGTCTAGACTGGGTGGGGTGGTTCACGCCTGTAATCCCAGCACTCTAGGAGTCTGATGCAGGTGAATTGCTTGAGCTCAGGAGTGTGAGACCAGCCTGCACAAGGGCCAGTCCCTGAATCTACGAAAAATAGAAAAATCTAGCTTAGCATAGGCCATTGTTCCAGCTGCTAAGGATGCTTAGGCAAGAGGATCACTTGAGTCCAAGAGTTTGAGGTTATTGTGAACCATGATGATGCCACCACTTTCTTCCCAGGGTGATAGTATGAGACTCTGTCTCAAAACAAACAAAGAAACACACTAACAATAACAACAAAAAACTCCAACCCCCCCCCCAAACCTTAATATTCTAGTACAACCACCTATTGTTCTAATTCTGTACTAATATACTGGTACCACCACTTCTGATGTGATCACAACTTTTACAAATCACATGGTAAACTGATGAAAGGGAATTGTTCCATAGCCTTGATCAATCAGTAGATTTCCTTTTTCAATAATTGGAACTAAAATGTAAAGATTTTTATATCTGGTGCCTGAAGTGTATATAAGAGTGTATGTCCCCTGTAATCCCCACTCAGACATGTTTAATCAAAACCTCTTGAAATGTAGGACAAAATGTATACTTTATAAGAACTCACCATGTTATACTTGCTGCCCCAATATGTGAAAACCTTGTCCACAAAAACTGAGTCTACAATAGATCATAGAAAGATGATGTTTGGGGTAGGAGGAATTGAGTACAGAAAAGAAAGCAAATCTACAGAGAGAAAAATGGAGCAGGTACAGAAAAAAATAAGAAATCTGGAGGAGCTATTACTCCAGTGAAGCAAGAAAGCACTATGAAACAAAACAAAGACATGTGGAAATACTTTCCTTTTGTAAAAATGTCCAGCTTAACTTCCACGGAAGCCTAATTATAGGTCCCTTTTTTACTGAACCAAAATAATAGATAAGCTTCTCTGAATACTTTGTAAGGGCCAATTATTTCCAAATTCTTCACCGTTAAAACCTACTACATTTCTATAACAAATTATTGAAGAACGTTATTTTGTAAATGAGGAAACACGGGTTAGAGGGCTTGTGTATGAACACACAGGGAGGCACTTGCATACCTGTGCTGAATTCTAGCTGGGACTGGAACACCAGTCTTCTTGATGGTTAGACTATATATCTAAAAAATAAAATCTTTATAAAGAGAGAAGTGTGTGTCTTATTTATAAACATTCTTATTTTAATTTTCGTTTCCCAAAGCTCTTGCTCCATGGGCAATGTTCCCCTTTTTTCTTATGCCTCTCTTAGTTGCTGAGTATATCAAGAGATGAATCAAGATGTCTCCTGGAAGCCACATAAGCCTTTTATTTCCATTTGAAGGCTTTGCTTGCTCAGAATAAAAGAAAATATTTCAGGGAGCGTGTCAGTCCTGACCTGACCACCATTACATTATACGCTTCAAAAACACCTCAGTGACTTATAACTTAGTTTTCCTGACAACCCTCCCTGAAAGCTGTAACATGCCTTCGCATGAACACATGCTACTAAACAGATGGACAGTCCCTGATTTCCTTCCGATTGTATTGTCCTCTAAACTATTCTGTTGATTAATTAGAACCAAGACCATCCTCAGAAATGATGCAATTGCTGCAGTCACCTTATTTGTTTCATGGAGGTGGCATGTGAGTCTCACTGACATGCAGATGCTTCCTCCATTCAAAAAGGGGCTTAAACTACAGAAAGTGGAGGAGTATTTTTAGTTCCAGACATATTCATTTTATATTATTTAGAACTGCTTCAGAAACATAAGCAAGCAGACAGGAAAACATCCGATATTTTCATGTTAGCTAAACACTTGTTTACAGGCTGTATTTTGTGTAAACAAACCTACAGTAAGGATACTGAGTGGAGGACACGTTTCTTAAAAAAATTCAAATTTCCTTATTAAAAGGGATACTTAATTCAACCATAAATTTATTGTATATCATATATTTGAAGTTGCTAAAACAAAGAAATTGGAATGTTCCTAACACAATGAAATGACAAATGCTTGAGGTCATGGATACCCCAATTATCTCGGCTGCTTTATACAGATAGTTTTCCCATTTCAAAATACTTCATATACTCTGTAAATATATATACCTGTCCTACCCTTAATAATTATAAACATTTTTAAAACTAAAAACAATAAAATAACACAATCAAAACATACATATTTAAATTCACTTTTCTACTATTTCAATACTGTGATGGGAAAATTTTGCTTTAACTACATAGCTATATTTGAAGACAAAATCAGCCTGGTACAGGATTAAATAATAGTTTTTTGTGTACATGAGTTCCTATTATGCCATTTTTCATATTTTTTTTGCTTGAAATAATTTATAAATACAAGTAGAGCTTAAAACTTTGAAAACATAAACATTGAAACATATAAATAAAAGCAGAATTTTATTTTAAGGAAAGCTGAATAGAGAGAAGCACATTTATAAAATATTTTTAGAAATAGAAAGAAAGCAGGGTAGCTAAATAGATGGTCAAAAAATAAATGTGGGCTACCCACAGTCTAAATCACTTCAGAATATTGCTAAATATAAGTACAAAGACAAATACTCAAAGACAAAGCCATTTCCCTCACACTGAATTTTATAACAGAAAAGCAGATCGGACATAAAATAAAATAAAGGAGGAAAAAAACCCACAAACTTCCCAGAGAGAAAAAAAAGGTTGAAAGAGGCCATCCCCAGAACACTTGTGGATAAAGTGTTATTGAGCAAATGCTCGGATCTTGTTCTATGTTGACCACACACATTTAAATTTATAAATAGATCTTTCCGTGCAATCCATTCAGAAATACATTTCTTGCTGTTTTTGCCTCCTATAGATTCTACTTTATACTGAAAGTGGTCCTTAGGAGACTATGAATAATTGAAAAGAAAAGATAAGGCTTACAATAAAAAAGAAAACCAGGTCAGTGTTCAGGAATAATTTTTTTTACAATGCAGAATACGAACCACTTGAATGCACTTGTGATGCTCCATTTGTATTAATATCTTAGAGCAGGAGTTTTCCATTTTTTTATAGCCTTGAAACCATCTTTTTAAATGCAGTCTTACCTAGAAGCATAAACAACTAAAAAGAGAAGACAATGCTGTTCAAAAGAGGCTTTCTGGCACTGCACTATAGAAGATGCCCATTTATACACGCGCACACACACACGCACACACGCCATTAATAGACAGTTCCAAGAGGCCTAGATGGTTTATCACTATATTTTTCAAACATTTCATTTTAATGGTATGGGTCTCAGTACTTATAAAACAATAGAAAAATAAACTTTTAATATGAGCATATCACCAAAAAATAGAGAAAGCATAAATAAAGAGTGAAATGTGTTACAGGTGGGAATTAGAAGCTGAGTGTTATGGACTAAATATATTGTTTCCCCCAATTCATATGTTGCAATCTAGCGTCCAGAGTGACTGTATTTGACAGGGGCCTTGGGAAGATAAGGAGGTCATGCGAGTAGAGTCCTCTTGAACGGTATTGATAACCTATCAAAACCAGTGACAGAGCTGCGATGCTCTTTTCCACCATGTGAGTTACAGGGAGAAACTATCTTATCTACCTGTAATCTGCATAAAACTCTCACCAGAATCAGACCATGTGGGCACTCTGATCTCAGCCTCCAATCTATAGAACTGTGAGAGATACATTTCTGTTGTATATTAGCTGTCCCATCTATGGTACATTAAAGTTTTTAATTGTTATAGGGATGTAATACTTGCATATTTTTATAGGGTCTATGTGATGCTTCCATACAGGCATACAATGTGTATTAATCAAATCAAGGTAACTGATTACCCTGTTAGGCACACTCCATTTCCAGTCTTTTATTTATTTTAAACAGGGGTCCTCAAACTTTCTAAACAGGGGGCCAGTTCACTGTCCCTCAGACCGTTGGAGGGCCGGACTGCGGGCGCACGGACAAGTCGTCTGCTAAGCAGGACAGGCAAATATACCCAGTGGGCTGGATAAATGTCCCAGGCGGGCTACATGTGGCCCGCAGGCTGTAGTTTGAAGATGCCTGATTTTAAAGTATACAACACTTTGTTATAGAAGACCACACTAAGGAGGACCAGGATACTCAGTATACAATACATGCAGGAAATCAACTCCTATGTTGAAATATCAGACATTAGTCATGAATCACATGTTCCTTCTGGTTACATTTTGAAATGTTCTTGAAATGCTGATTAAAACCTATACATAAATACAGGCTGCAGAGTATTAAGTAATAACACGTTTTTGAAAGAGTCCCTTGAAGTTTGTGAATAATATTTAAGAATACAGCCAAACTCTAATGTGATCTTTCATATTGACCAGCCCTCATACCGTCATGAGAATGGATTCCACCTTACGAACTTCAAGAATTACGTTTTGGATGTGTGTCACTTGCCTCAGGATTAAATCCAGTAGCTAGGATCATATCAGTACACTATTTCTATGGATAACTATCCAAAGAAGTGTTACCCAAAGTTCAAAAGTTCAACACTTGTCCTCAAGGCTGCATCAGAAGAGCTAGAAGAAGTGTTCTGAAAAAAAAAAAAAAAGAAGAAGAAGAAGTGTTCTGAAAAGGAAAGGGGAGAGTATTGGTTTCTGGGCAAATGGGAAAGGTGGAGACGCTTGTCTTACACCACCATCCACACTACAAGCAGAAATATAGAGCTTTTGAAGGGAGGGTTTTCAGGTTTAGGCTATTGTTGTTTGACTACAGGTGATGGCCCAGATCCCTTCTCCAGCAAAACTGTCTTGTGACACCTGCCTGGAAAATTCCTTGAACCATCTCCTGTGGTATCAAGAACAAAGGACGCTTCCCCCCATATACGATTTGGGCGAAGATACAGGTTTAAATTCCCAGAAGAGCTGGGGGTGGGAGGTTTAAAGAGACAGCACGTAAAATATTTTGTTCTTTTTGATGCCGGCTCCTCTGTTAAAGACGATTATTATTTGGCAAGGGATTGCACTACTAATTAGTTCAGTAGGGACTGAATTAATGCAACTGCTACCCACACCATTCTCATGTTTGACAGTAAATCCTAGAAATATTGTTTTTTGTTTCAAAGTCTGGGAGCCCTGGGTAATATAAAAAGCAGAGGCATAATAAAGGAAGGCACATATTGCACCAGGAAGAGTCGACAGGATCAAGAGCTTGTTTCCAAATAATGTCCTTTTGTAAATAATTTTAACTATTAGAAGAAGAATATCACCATGCTCAAAAGAACAATCTGTTTTTATATGGTGACATTCAAAAGTAATATGCATGTATACCTCCGACAACTTTTAATTTATAAATTCTAGAAAAGGCATAGCAACTACAAATTAGTTCAACAAAGACCTTATCAGAGAAAACAAAGAAACCCAATTATATTTCCAGAAGCAGTGACTATTTACCTAAATTATAGTCATCAGGAACACCAGCTGCTACTATGCTCCTAAGATTTTTGCTCGAGGCAACTTAAATCTTAGAACTACTTTTGGTAAAGGGATCTAAGAAAATGAAATGAGATAACTAATTGTTGGATTAAGTTTATTGTGGCTTAAGAAAAAACTCATGAAGTCATTTGGTAAGAGGATATCGCTCACTAAAAGCTTATATTACCTAACATTTAAAGGGACCATATCCATAAATCGTCTATGTACTTACTCTCTTATTTTATTTAATAATGTTGCTTATTTACTCCATTACGTTGCCTGTGTTGACTGAAGCCTAGTATTCCTATTCTCTTACCTCTGTACTGACTCCTCTCTAGCTTAAGATTTTGCAGGGGTTTGCAAACTTTACTATACATCCAAGTTACTTGAGAAACTTGTCAAACATCCACCTTCAAAAGTCCAGCCCCAAAAGGTCATTCAGCAGCTGTAGGGGAAGCCCAGAAATGCTATTTGAATTTAAACAACAACTGTAACAAAACAAAACAACTCCAAATGATTCTGATCAAGAGAGTTTACTGATCAGAATTTGAAGTCTTCTCTTGATTTTTCCAGGGGTATGTTTTACATTTTATAAAAGAAATACAGTGGTATGTTTTTAAAAAATCATGTGCCAAATAATGGGCAATGTAATTAATTAATAATTTTCCATCTCTACATTTCTGCACCTGATTTTAACTCTTCTCTACTTTCTTCTTTCAGATATTATGGTAGGTGCCTCTAACTACTGGTTTTTCTTTTCATCTACTTTAAACACTTTCTATATAAATTCTCTTATGTTTTAAAAGGGTACAGCTCACCTCTAGACTTCTTTCTCAGTAAAAGTACGTTACTAAATTTGTCCTCTATCCCATAACAGTAATTCACTATTAAAGCACAGTTAAAATTTTATTCTTGCTAGAACTATTTATGCAGTTTGGGGTTGCTTTTTCCTATTTTTCATGTTGATTTGCTGCTGTTGGTTTGAAAAGCTGTGCCCAAGTTGCCGGTATTTTATTTGTTTTTCAGGACATGACTTTCAGAACCAAAGGAGCAAGGATTACAAGTGACAGTTTTGGTAAAAAGCACATGATGAAGGTGGTCCTTCCTATCTCATTCCCAAAGCACTGAGTAGTTATAAGATTGTGTGTGATCCATTACTAAACTTTGGGTGTCCCAAAAGTTGCCGCTAAAGTCACCATAGGTAGAGACAATAGGAAATTGTAGCTGTGAGGACCTTTGTTTACAAAATATTCATTACAGAATCTTACAAAATAGTTACAAAACATCCTCTACATGTCAGCCACCTCTTTGTAAAATTTTGCAATGAGTATTTTATAAATAAAGGTATACATAGCTACAATTTCTCATTTTCCCCGTGTATGGTGACTTTAGGGGTCACTTTTGGGACACCCTGTACATTACTATATATCCAGTTTATCTCGGTTAACTTGCTAAAATCTTTTGTGCCAAGAAAGCACAAATTAATATGTCACATAAAACTCTTCACTATTCGGAAGAATAAATTCACATTCCATTAAATAAGGATCATCACCACTTTAATGGTCTGCGTGTTGCATTTTAATAGCCATATAAGTAACCAGAAAATTAAATAGGTCTTTTATCTACTATGTATTTTCACATTTGAGTGTACTCCTGGCATAAGATAACTGGGAACGCTGTAACTGATCAGGTTCTATTAAGGTGAGATTGCTCATGAAGTAGTACATTTTCTAATATCTCCTGTGGAAATGCTATGCAAATTATTTGTAAATGTGAAATCCTCAAGAGCAAAGCTACATTAACTGTTCCTATTGCGAAGGTATGCTCAATAATTTACAACCCATCAATGGCTGAATTGGAAATAAATTGTTTCTCCGCGATTCCAAAATGTAGTAGCAATGTAAACAGCGCCATCTTCTGGATGATATGAACTCTTGTAATTGTTTCATAAACTACTATACACGTGTTTCCTTACACAGATACCTAATGGATATGAAACATTTCAGGTATACATCGTATATTTTCAAGTTTTTAAAGTTACTTATAAATATGATCATTAGAGGTAGACACTAACTCAACCATGAGTGGATAAAATTATAAGCACGTTTGTATACATGCATTTGAATATTGAATTTTAATTGAAGTGCAAGTAATTTAGAATGCAATATATTTCTGACCTCAATTAGGTTCATTCTTCAATAGTCACTGTCAGTTTATGAAGTATCTGATATGGGAAAAAAGCTTGCTAACAACTTGACTATTTCCTCGGAAAAGTAAAACAGAAGAGTGACTTAGCATCAGTATGTAAACTGTATGCTGTTATCCTAAAACACAAGCTAGAATAAATGATTATCCCAAAATGGTACCTGGAAAATAGTTATTTATTTATTTCCTTATATCACTGACAATTAATCTAACTAAAAAAAAATCTCAGGATAGAAGTGCCTTGGATTATTCTTCTGTTTTTAACTGATTTGTTTTTACAACTTGTCAATATAAAGAGTAGACTTATAATCCTTTTTTTTTTCTCAGAGAGATTTTGAAATGCAGGAATATCAAGGGGGAAAAACGAAGATGCAAGAATTAGAAAGATAGATAACACTGGAATATAATTAGTGTACTTTTTGTATTTATAAACTCCGCCATTCACCCCGCGATTACTCTTTGACTCTCAGTGCTCTGGGGCAGACCTTCCATTTCTTTAGGTTATGAGCTTATTTTCCCCTTGTCCTGTTAGGTTGCCCTTTGGTTTCTCCCTCCTTAGTGCTCTCAGTGAGATGTGAGTCCTTTCATCTATCTCAACTAATAACGCAAATCTTAACCCTCTGACCTCTTCTGCTTGGTGTGGGCAGAAGAATGGTGAATTATTGAATAATTATGCAAACTCTTGATAGATCCCACAAGACCTAAATATTGCCCCTCAACTCCCCTCTGTCCTACCAATTACCGTTTTTCTCCTGTTTGTTATTGTAGATAACTCAGAACTGCTCCATTAGATCTAAAGTCCTTCAGGCTTCTCAACTCAATTCCCTTTCCCTTTGGGCAATAAATTTGCTTTGTAGAATATGTAAAAACACCAGGTGTAAATTCCCTTAATATAGTGCAATACCAACTACAAGTTGCCTACACCTGCTCCTGTTGTTTCATTCTTTCCACTTCTCAGGATGGAAGAGTTATCCTCAGTTCTCATGTGAAACCCACTAGTTACACTGTGGGTTTGGAATCTTTCTTTTCTTTTCTTTTCTTTTCTTTTCTTTTGCTTTCTCTTTCTTTCTTTCTTTCTTTCTTTCTTTCTTTCTTTCTTTCTTTCTTTTTTTTCTTTCTTTCTTTTTATTAAATCATAGCTGTGTATGTTAATGCAATCATTGAGTACAGTATGGTGTTTTCATATACAGTTTGAAATATTTTCATCAAACTGATTAACATAACCTTCATGTCATTTTCTTACTGTGTTAAGACATTTATATTCTACTATTAGAAAGATTCACTTGTACCCTTGTAAGATAAACCATAGACCTGATCCCACCAATCACCCACCCACCCCCGTCCCCCTATTCTTAAAGTATAATTAGGTCATAGCTTTCATATGAAAGCTATAAACTAGTTTCATAATAGGGCTGATTACGTTGGATACTTTTTCTTCCATTCTTGTGATACTTTGCTAAGAAGAACATTTTCCAGCTTCATCCATGTAAACATGAAGGAGGTAAAGTCTCCATCTTTCTTTAGGGCTGCATAATATTCCATGGTGTACATATACCACCATTTGTCAATCCATTCGTGAATCGATGGGCACTTGGGCTTCTTCCATGACCTAGGCATTATGAATTGGGCTGCAATGAACATTCTGATAGGTTTGGAATCTTTTATCTTCAAGTACATTCTCTTTATGTTTAGTTACAGATCCTCTTTCTCACTCAGTGATCAAGTTGAGATGAAGACAATAGGATGGGCCTTAATCCAATATCCTTAGAAAAAGGGCATTTGAACACAGTGGCGGACATATACATTAAGCAAACAGTATGAAGATAATTCTCATATTAATATCCAAGTTCCAGGTTGCTTTGATGAGCTCACAATAAACTTTACTGCTATCATTTGAATCTTCCCCCTTGGAGCTAGAGGAGGCATCACAAACTCCATGTTTTAAAAATTGAATCATGGTCTTTCTCTTTATCTGTTTCCTAACACGTCTTAAAGTAGCATCATCTACGAACTTGGGGCCAAACTCCTGGGATCCATCATCCTCTTTCCCTTGTTTCTACCTTGAACATTAAGCTCTAAATTGGTAAAGAACTTTATAACTCCCAACATAGTTTGTTCATTGTTCCCAATCTCTCATACTGCTTTCCTTTATTCAAATTTCCATGCTAGAAGATTTATTCTTTCTGAATCAAAAAATCTGTCATGTTATCCTCCTGCTTAACTAATCAATGACATTCAGTGGCTTCCAAAAGAATTTAAGATTCTCCTTTAAATTATTATTTAGCGTTTAGGTGGCATTTTGTAATATGTATATATATACACACAAATGCACTCATAATTATGCATCATATGTATATATTTGTATATACATACACAGATATATAATTAAATTTATTATAATTTATCTTATGTATCTATGTACCTATACAAAGATGAGGACTGTGCTGTCCATACACCTAAACTATCCTGTCCAATTTATTTTTGTTATTAAGACAATGTAAATATTTCTACAATGCTTTGCAAATAATTTTTTTATAACATAATTAGATAAATTTTTATCCTTTCCACTCAAAAGTCATTAAGATCAAAATAGACATTTTAAACTCTTTTTCCTCATAATCTCCCAGTTTTCTGTCATATCCAAGACCTTCCACATTAAAGTTTTTATTCATATTTTTATGCTTATCTTACTTTAATTTTTTATACCTCATATTTGAATGACATGAATATAAGGATGCTTCTGTTTTTTGACAACTGACTATATCTAATTCTTTGCTAAGAAGCAAAACATTATAATTTCTGAGTGGACATATATTACATTGAGACTCCTTTTGATTTTTTTTTTTTTGGGTGTTTTAGGCAGAAGCAATTTTGTTTAAATAAAATACACAACATTTTTCAAATTGATGAATGTTTAATAGTAACACAATTTATACACTTGAAATTGGGAACTTGTATTTGAAGTATTTATGTTTCCCATTTAAAACATAAGAAATGCACATGTCAAAATTTAGCTAACACTTATAAATACACCGTAGAAGAGTAACATCTGTGCAACTGAGTACATATATATTATTAATTTACTGATCTTTATTTTTTTACTAGGACTTCTTATTTTAATAAATTTAGGGAGGACAAGTTAAATTCTGTTACATGTCTATGTTATAGAGTGGTGACCTCCAGGCTTTTAACGTACCCATCAGCTGGATAGTGTACATTGTGCCAAGAAGTAACTTTTTATCCCTCACTTCTTCCCATCTTCTCTCATTTTGAATCTACAATGTCTGTAGATTGAAGGTATGTATGTGTATAAATACTATATATATATATATATAT
This sequence comes from Galago senegalensis, assembly GCA_963575145.1. Classification (NCBI taxonomy): domain Eukaryota; kingdom Metazoa; phylum Chordata; class Mammalia; order Primates; family Galagidae; genus Galago; species Galago senegalensis. Next base: position 131,705 of record CAUYTI010066421.1, on the reverse strand, counting down.
ATATATATATATATACACACACACACACACACACACACACACTGCATTTTCATTATGGATTAAAGGATTAAAGTCAATCAGCACTTAAGTTGACTCCACATCTTTGTAATTATTAATTTTGCTGTAATAAACATACTATTGCCAGTATCCTTTTTATATATATAAAATGAAAAGTGTACAGATCCCCAGGAGTGGGACTGCAGGATTGAAAGGGAGTTCTATGTTTACTTTATTGAGAAATCATCATACTGATTTCCATACAGGTTATACTAATGTATAATCACACCAACAGTGTAACCGTTCCCTTTTGAAAAATGGCTGTTTATGTCATTTGCCCAGTTTTCAATGGTGTTTTTTTGTGTTTCTTTTTTCCCTCAGTCATTTGGGATCTTTTTAATCCTTTACATAGTAAGTTGATATACTATTTTTCTCCCATTCTGTGGATTGTCTATTTACTCTTTTTTTTTGGCTGTGCAGAAACTTTTCAGTTTATTTAAGTCCCATTTGCCTACCACAGTTCTATATTTGTTATTGTTGAATTTGCTTTTGTGGTCTTAACCATCGTTTTTTTGACTGCGTCAATATCCAGAAGAGTTTTCTTATGTTTTCTTTTAGAATTTTTATGGTTGCGGGGTTTACATTTGAAGGTATGATCCCTCTTGAACTAATTTTTGCTTGTGGTAACAGATATTGACCCACTGTCCTCTGCATATGGCTATCCAGTTTTCCCAGCATCATTTATTGGATTAGATGTCCTTGCCCCAATGTTTTTTTTTTTTTTTTTGCTTGCCTTGTTAATAATCAGGTGGTTGTAGGTATATGGTTTTATTTCTGGGTTTTCTATTCTTTTCTGTTGATCTACCTGTCTACCTTTATTCCAGTAACATGCTGTTTTGATTATTCTGGTAGTATAATTTGAAATCTATCAAGATGATGTCTCCAGTTTTGTTCTTTTTCTTAGGATTGCTTTGGCTATTTAAGCTTTTGGGGAGGGGTGCATGTGAATGTTAGGATATTTTTTCTAATTATGTGAAAAATGATGCAATTTTGTTGGGAATTTCATTGTATCTGTAAATGGCTTGGGCATTAGGGTCATTTTATTATGATTCTTCTGATCCATAACCAGGAAGCAACAGAAACATTGGACACATCAGTAAGGAATAGTGAGATCAAATCATCAATAAAAATATCCCAGCAATGACAACAAAACACCTAGTACCAGAGGGATTCATAACCAAATTCTATCAAACATACAAAAAAGAACTGGTGCTAGTTTTATTGACGTTATTCCAAAAGATGAAAAAGGGAAATCTCCCCTTAAATATTACAAAGATAGTATCATCCTGATCCTAAGCCCAGGAAATGATGCAAAAAAAAAAAAAAAAAACAAAAACAAAGAAAACTGTGTCCCAGCATCTGTTAGATACATAGATACAAAGATTCTCAACAAAATTAAAGCAAACCAAACTGAACAGTACATCAAAAAGATAATTCTTCATGATCAAGTGGAGTCATTCCAGAGATCAAGATTCCTTCTACTATGGAAGTCAGTAACTGTGATTCACTACTTAAATGGAATTAAAAACAAAAACTACATGATCATGATATAGGGGAAAAGCGTTCAATAAAATCCAACGCTTTTTTTTTTATTTATAAAAATTCTGAAAGCATAGGAGGACCATGCCTCAAAGTCATAAAAGCCATATAGGACAAACCCACAGCCAACATAATACTGAATGGGATAAAGGTAGAAGGAGTCCCGGTGACAAGCAAATCAATGAGGAGGCGCACTGTCACCACCTCTGTCCAGACATGCCTGAAAGTCCTGGTAAGAGCAATCAGGAAAGAGAAAAATACTAAGACACATAAATTGTAAAAGAGAAGGTCCAATAATCTCTGTTTGGTGATGGTATTATCTTATACTCAAAATATCCTAAGGATTCCCTCAAGAGACTGTTAGATTTGATAAATGAATTCAGAAAAGCCTCAGATTATAAAATTAATGTATAAAAATCCAGGGTATTTGTGTCTACCAATAAAGACCAAGAGGAAAACCAAATCAGGAATTCAATTAATTCTTTTTACAGACACTGAAAAAAGGAGGAAAAAAACAGCCTAGGAAAACATCAAACAAAATTGGTAAAGGTCTCTACAAGGAAAATTGCAAATTACTGATGAGGGAAACTGATCCTGATTTTCAAATTTACTTTTTAATGAAAATATTTACTCTATGGTATAGATTTGTGGAAAATTACAAAGAATAATATGAATTTGACAGATGGGGAAATGCTGTGAATGTATGTTATGAGAAATTTCCGTTTCGCATTTCCTTTCTTACATGATTTTTATTGCCTGAAAATAAGATAAAGAGATTCATTTCAAAATTTAATAAAATATGTATCTGGGGCTATCACTAAAATAAGCAAAATCAATGAGCAACTAGTACTTACACGTCTGTGTTTAGAACTTTTTAAATTCAGAATGGTCTCTCCAGACTTTCTCTCAAAAATGTACTATGTGAGCATCTGATTGTAGGTATTTTTATAAAATTCTTTTTATAGATTACTTGTACATTTTGTTTCTGCCAAGTATTATCTATATAAAAGAAAATCAGCTTTAATCGCAATTAAATGAACAAAAGTGATTATTCATAATACTTTCTTTCCTGAAACTATTTTTAATAAATATCATTTTGGCTCATTTTCTTTCCTCTAGTAGATAAAAAATAATTACAATTAAATATTAATAATACCATTGTTTATTATTACTCTACCATTCTCTGTCATCCAGGGGAATTCTTGATTAGCACTGTAACTGCCTTTTACGTACTGATTTTTATTTATTGAACACATTACTCTAACCATAAAATTGAATCTGTCTAAAAGATTAAAATCATTGTAATAGCTTATATCCATTTCTACCTGCAGATAGCAGCAAAATACTATTAACTGAGAAAAACTATTCTTTCTGCCATCAGGATTTTTATTACAAAACACATATTTGTAATAAATGCATAATTCTTTGTCTCCTAAAATATTGTTACTTGGTATTTTCCATAAATTTGTGCAAATGAATCAATAATTGTAGTTCAATGGCTCTTATATTATGGGTCCTTGAAGAGCAACATCAGACTCACCTCATTTGAACTTCATGGAAATGCAAATTCTCAGAGCTTGCCTGAGTCCTACTGAGAAAGAGGCCTAACACACAGTTTTAACAAGCCCTTGGAGTGATTCCAGGGCAAATTAAAATTTGAGACATATTGCCTTAAGTCAGGGTTAAGCAATAGAACTTTCTGTGACGCTAGGAATGTTTGATATGTATACTGTCCGGTGCAGTATCCAGTAGCCATTTGTGTTTACTGAGTATTGAAAAGGTACCTAGTATTACTGAGGAAATAAACTTTCTGTATTATCTAATTTAGATTCATCTAAAGCTAAAAGGCCACATGTGACCTATGGTTATTATTTTGGGTCCAAGCGAACCCAGAACTTTATGTGATTAAAATCACAAAAGATTATGTTATAAATTAAATATAAGCTTTTTATATCTGAGGACTACTATTAGAATACTTGGTGCTATTAGAATTTTTAATCACACAAAAATGACCACGATAATAGTCAAGTAATGAAGTAAAGTCAATTTAACATTGTTTTTATTGTTTTTACCCCCACTCCAAAATTTTCTCTGTGTGCGTGGATCCCTGTCTAGAGTACACACAAATATCAGCTTAAAGTGGATGAAAGACAGAAATCTAAAATTTTAAAATGCTAAACTCTCATAAGAGAATGTAGAGGGAATCTTATGACATAGGTGTTGGTTATGATTCTGAACATGAGTCCTGAACAGGCAAAAAAAAGTAGAGGAGATGTAGTCTGAATGAGACATAGTCACACTGAGAACCTTCTGCAGAGCAAAGGAAACAATAACAGAGTGGTAGGGAACTGGGAATCCATTTATAAGTCATTTATCTGATAAGAGATTAATAATCAAAATATATGAGGAGCTCAGCTCAGTGCCTATGGCTCAAGCGGCTAAGGCACCAGCCACATACGCCTGAGCTGGCGGGTTCCAATCCAGCCCAGGCCCGCCAAAAACAACAATGACAGCTGCAACCAAAAAATAGCCAGGTGTTGTGGCAGGTGCCTGTAGTCTCAGCTACTTGAGAGGTGGAGGCAGGAGAATGGTTTGAGCCCAGGAGTTGGAGGTTGCTGTGAGCTATGATGCCACAGTATGCCCTGCCACCCAAGGGCAACAGCTTGAGGCTTTGTCTTAAAAAAAAAAAAAAATATATATATATATATATATATATATATATAGAGAGAGAGAGAGAGAGAGAGCTCCTAAAAGTAAAAGGGTAGAAATGCAATGTTCCTAACACAAAAGAAAACAATGATAAATGCTTGAGGTGATGAATACCCCCCAAACCTCAAAACCCTTTAAAGTAGAGAACCCAACTTAAAACTGAGCAAAATGGCAGCAATTTTTCTAAAAAACACACAGAAATGGCCAACAGGCATATAAAATATGTTCAACACAGGTAATTATTAGGGAAATGCACATTAAAAGCACAGTTGGATTCTAGGTTACACCTGTTAAGATGGCTACTAGCAAAAAGATGAAAGATAACAAGTGCTGAGGAGGATGTGGGGAATTGGAATGCTTATTTACTATTAGCAAGAATGCAAGTTCTTGGATCCACTATGGAAAACAGTATAAATATCCTTGCAAAATTAAAAACAGAACTACCATACGACCCAGCAATCCCACTTCTGAGTGTATTTCCAAAAGAACTGAAGTGAGGATCTTGGAGACAGACCTGCCTTCTTGTGCTTTTTGCAGCATTATCCACAAGAGACAAGGTCAGGGAACAATCCAAATGTCCACAGCTGGGTGAGTGGTTAAAGGAAACGTGGTACACACACACAATCCAATATTGTTTAGCTTTAAAAAGAAGGAAATCCTGCCGTATGTGACAGATGATGAACATGCAGGAGACTGAACCAGTCCTGGAAAACATTGCTTTATTGACTCATCTAAGGTATCCAAGACAGCCAAACTCATAGAAACAGAGGAAGGTGGAGAGACTGAGTAAAACGTATGGGGCTGGACTAGGGGAAGGGTAGATGGAGAGTCACTTTGCAATGAGTATATGGTTTCAGTTATGTGTGACAAATAATTTCCAGAGATCTGTGTTCCACCACTGTGCACGGTATTCTCCACACTATCAAATGGAGCCAGCACAGACTGACACACAGTGCTTAAACTGAGAAATAAATAATTGGGCAGATATATGACGGACAGGGAGATTCAATATATTTAAGATGTGTATTTTTCTTATGTTGACCTAAACATTTTATGAAATCCCATATCATGTTCACTTGGCTCTATAACTATAGCGATCAAATAAAATATTTCAATTCTAGTCAGGAAGTTAGAGAATATACTAACATTTACACACACATGTTAGTATAAGGCATATATATACTTGTGTTATGTATTGTTTGAGTGTACAACAGAGACTGCATACGTAATGCATAAATGATTTGAACAAAATTGGGCATAAAATTAAGAATGGCAATCAGGAGAGAACAGAAGAAAGATTTTGGAGGCATTAAGTAAATTAGGAATAAACAGAAGTGGGTCTGGACTCCCAACTCCAGGAATACCTAGTGTGTTGCAGGAGTAAATAGCTAGAAAGCAATTTGTAACTGGCTACCACATAACAAACACTTTCTACACAGCATTTTCATTAGCCATATTAAGGTTCAACACAAGAATGAAGTTTTCAAAGTTTTAAGAACCTGTGTAAGGTGATTCCAGTGAACAAGAAGAAGCATTTAAAGATCCAACAATTGAAAAGCGGATGTTGTTGTTTTTGGACTACAGTGAAGCTCCTTTCTCTGAGTTTCAGTCTGGCTATCACTTGTCTTCCTCTAAAAAGGAAAGCAGAAACTGAAACAGATGGAACAAGTCTGTCTGCACTCATTCAAATCTATAGACTAGATCCAATAAATACGGTTAGTCATTTTTATATCTGTAACTAAATACCTTACAGTTGATCTGAATACGTTTATCCAAATTCTCCAGGGAAAATAAGCTAGCATTCATATAGAAGGCTTTCTGTATGATTTTATTCATATTGTTCCATTTGATAAAATCAAAATAATTACAAAATACGAAAACAAATTTTGGATCTTGATAACCCAAATTTTGAAGATAACCCTCATTGTGTTTGGTCTTTTACATTCTTTACTTAAAGAATGAGAATTAACTTATTTTGAATGGAAAAACAGAGTAAGGAAAATAAAAAGTCCTTCCCATGGAGAAATCTTTTATCTTCCATAGCTCAATGCTTGCCAATGGAAGAAAAGCCAAATGTCCTTACCTCTTTCAGCAAGGCATTAATACCTGTTGTGAAAAACCTTTACCAGTGCTAATTGTTCCAGCAAGCAGCAAAAGGGGAACAGCAGGTTTAGGGGTTGTATGTGACTAGCCACAATGAAAAAGAAGTTCTGTACTCCATGGGCCTCTAAGCATGCAGCTAACCCTCCTGATTACAAAAGGGACAGAGTGCCATTAAAAGGCATCAAGATTTCCTGAAGACAATTATAAAGGCATATAACATCTGTTCTCAATCATGGGCGACAGGAGAGAAAATGTGCACCCCATGATCTGTTACACACAACAAAGGAGTCCCGCTGTGTGCAGAAAAGCTTGTGAAAAGGCAATGGCCTGAGAGAACGGTGCGGACTGAGCATTGGATAATGACCGTGACCCATGGCGATCTCTTTCAGAGGCTCTGTGGTGCCAAGATCTGTTTGTTCTCCTGCAAAAAAAGGGCCACCTGTGACATCTTCAATTATTGGTACTATTCACCGAACAGTACCATTTACAAGATAATTTGAATATAACATTTCAAATAACAAACTTCTAAAAATGCTACTCGGAGCAAAGCATTTTCTCAGCCCTTTGTTCTTAGAGGTCAGGTCCCCAAATACCTTTATTTACTTATTGAAATCCCTGTCATTCCTAACCATGTTCACGGGATTCAAAATACAACTATCTTACTTTTATAATAAGATCAGTATGAATATCTATTGTTGAAAACGTGATTAGGAAAAGATACATCATCATTTATACAAGTGGGCCCATATTTCTCTTTCTCTCTTCTTCCTGGTCTCCAGCCACACTGCTTCCTTGTTCTTTCAACATAACATGAACTTACAACTGGGCATTCTATATGCTGATTTTCCCTGCTTGCAAGGATCTTCACGTAGTTTTCCACAGGTCTTACCTTCCCTACTGCCTGGACACATTTATTAACACACTGCCATCTCACTAAGATCTTTCCAGAAAAGGAAACCCTTCCTGTTTCAAATGTATTAGTTCACAGAGTACTATTCAGCATCTGACACAATGTTGCCTTAGTTTCTTTTATTTGGTGTATTTAATATCTTTCCATGTAAATACATAAGATTTGTGAAATTAGGAGATTTGGGGTTCAGGGCTCTGTGCTCAATGCTGTATCCCTAACACCTATAATAACTCTGGATTTCCAATACCTACGATAATAGTACATGGTGCATGAGGTGCATGATAAAAGTTCAAAATGATTTCTTCACTATCTGTTTGCCTTGTGATTTCTGTAGTCCTGTAAATTTTAATTGTGTATTACAGGGTTGACCCAGCAAGGTTGATGTGGTCATACCCTGCCCATTCCAGGAAAAGAACTAGCACCAAGAGTTAACCTTGGAGCCTTGGGATATCTTTCTTGGTAAATATGTAAACCTGAGAACCTGGAGGCTCGCTAGATAATTTATACTAATAATGTAACTTAAACACCTGAATTTTGTGTACGTGGATTTTGGGATCACTCTGTATCAGTTTGACCTACATGGAGTCTGGAGCCAAGTGACTTAGATTGGTTATGTGAGTGCTCCATGCTTTCAAGACTAATGACCAACAAAAATCCTTGTCCTCAGGGATCCATTGAGTCTCTCTGTCAGCAACACTTTGCATGTGTTTGCAAACATTATTGCCTGGAGAATTAAATGCTTCCTGTTTGTCCTGGGAGAAGGCATCCAGAAGCTTGGAATATTGACTTCTGCCCTATACACCTGTTTCCTTTGCTGTTTTTAATCTGTATCCTTCAACTATGACATATTGTAACTAAGAGTACAGTAATTTTTCTGCATTCTTTGGTCTTCCTAGAAAGTTATCATATTTGAGGCTGGACTTTCGGACTTCTGATATAATATTAATAAACATATAAATCAAATGAAATCATCATCATCCTTATAATCAAACTAATTTTTTTTTATTAAAACTCATTACATGGGTTCATCCAATTAAACTTATAATTTAAATTAATTTATGTAAATGAATAATCATCTTCCTTGCATAAGTAATTATTCACTGATTTTGGATAAATACATTTTACAAAGTCATTAATAAAATTGATATTAGTACAATAATTTATTAATTCTATTTCTGATCCTGAACTTAAGTGGGTAAAAGAAAAATAAGTTTCTGTAACAACCAAAATTTATCTAATCTTCATCTTAGAAGGAACAAAGCATAGAGCATTCTTACTATACTTTCTCCACCTTGAATAATATTCAATACCAAAGTCTAAATGAGCAAATAATAGAAAGTGTAAGTCACAAGTTCGCTAATATAAAATAGATACATAAGTAACATGCTAATACTTAGTAAATTTATTTAGTAATTTAGTGCAAATATGTGCACAGTAAATCATAGCTCATTCTATTTTATTTATTTTTCATCTTCCTATTACTTAAATAGGCACTAGAATGATTGTATAATTGAAGATTTATATAGAAAATAAAAACTTTTTTGATCAACATCAATCAGTTGCAGCTAACATGAATGCAGAAAAATTAGGAGGTCATACAGCTATTAATCTCATATATACTAGAAAATCTATTTAGCAATGCTTACTTTTAAGTCCTTATTATACATATAATCTTTAGACCATTAAAGCATAAGTATGGTTTAATAATATCAATTTTATATATCATTGAAAATTAGATACTCTTTCATTTTGGCTTTTCAAGAGATCCATGTAAATTTAGTAAATATGAAAATAATTTTAATTTGTGTATTACAGGTTAGATTAAATAATTATTTAATGCCTTTTAATTTGTATTATAATTTCTATATGTGATGGCTATGAAATAGTCATTCAAATACCATTTATATGCTTCCTTACAGGAGATGATAGTGGGCAGCACTTGTGGCTCAAAGGAGTAGGGCACTGGCCCCATATGCCGGAGGTGGCGGGTTCAAACCCAGCCCCTGCCAAAATCTGCAAAAAAAAAAAAAAGAAAAAGAGGTGATAGCATGTTTTTAGCATATGCAGAGTGAAAGGTGCATATATTAAAAACAAGATTTCTAAAAGTTCATTAACTTATTAGTGATTTTACAGATGTTGAGGTTCAGGCGTTTGTCCTTGTTCTTGGCTCTCAGTGTGCTCTTGGCTGAAGAATGATCAGACCTAACAAAAGCCAAGCTAACATGAAGTGAAGTGTATGGAAGAAGAGAAAGATAGGTTTACAGAGAGAGTGGCATGCTGTCTAACAGACACAGTCACCACAGACCATGACCATGAACGGCCCCTGCGCTGCAACAGCAAGGCCTCCATTATGGGCTGGGCTCCAGTTTTATACTATTCAAATTGTGCCTTCCTCATGATTCAGATGTGACTATGGAACCACTTTGATGGACAGTTAATGACATGAAAATTAGCCTTAGGTTACTCTCAGTGACTTTCCAAATCCCATGTGGATGAGCTGCCTGGCCACACTCCTCCCAGATACAGAAGTTTCTCAGGATAGGAATAAAGTCGGGCAATTGCTCCATGAAACACCAAGATGAGGCATTCACTTTGTCCCTGAAAGAGCCTTGGAGGTCCCTTGCTCTCTATTTGATATAAGCAGTCTCATCTCCTATGCTTTTGTATTTATTACACAGGTTTTCCAAACCTCAAAAATGTCTACTTTCATTGTAAATTTTAAAGTTGTAAATTTCTTATATGGAGGTGCAAACTTATCCTACAAAAAGGGCTATGTACCTCATTGCTGAATATCATTCTAATCACCTTTAAAGTACTGCCTATGGGAATCTGTGCACCAACGCCAGCACCTGGTCCACTTTTCAAGGCAATTTTGGAACTTTTTCTGGAATAGCCATCAGAGCTGTTGGTGTAAAGAAAAAAGTCATTGGGGGCAGGTCATTAAGTGAATAGAGAGGCTATTCCAATACACTTATTTGTTCACTGGCTAAACAATCCCTCAGAGACAGTGCTGTGTGATCTGGTGCATTTTCTTAACACGATAACTCTGGGTTGTTGGCCAAGATTTTCAGTTAAGATTTTCCTTAGTTTCTCTATTGATGTTTGCTTGGTCCACTGTGCTTCTCACTGTTAGCCAATGATTTTGACACACAATTTGACACATTTTGCAATGTTTCATCAGTTCTACTTATTACTGGCCACCTGTCCTGTTTTTGTCAGTGACATTTTCTCTTCCCTCAGAAAAATACTTAATCCATTTGTACACAGCTATTTCTTCATGGTATTATCTCCATAAACTTGGACTAGTACATCTCTAATTTCACCTCTTGCCAAGTTTAACAAGACATTTTTTGTTTTGTGAACATGTTTTGTTTTGTGAACAATTTTTTGTTTTGTGAACAATTTTTGTTCATTATTCTAATTCTAGCTTTGGCATTCTCTCAACAGCACACAAAAAATCAAAATAACAATAAAGGACACCACTCAGCAAAGCGTCACTGCATATTGACATGAGTACAGCTGTGACAGCCTGATATACCAAGGTTATGAGACCTTACTGAGTTGTTTGTGTAGTGCTTCCAACTTAAGGGCAGGATGGCAAGTTCACGAACTTGTTAGACCTCACATATAATTATCAATAAACCAGTTTTGGTAATTTTTTTTTTTTTTTTTTTACTGATAGTTTGTTCAGAAAGAATTTCTCAGTAGCTTAAGAACATTTGTTGGCTTTAGGGAAATGGGTGATGTGAGGGCAATTACAAATGAGTTCATTGTTTATACAATTCAATTATTTTTCTCTTTAATTTATGTAATTTTAACATGCTTTTAAAAGAAAATATGGAATTTTATGTTTTGCTACTGTGCTTTTAATTGAAGAAAATATTTCACTATTAAGAATGAAATATTTTAGTGATATCAAAATGCTAGTAAAGTAATAATCTTTATTTTAGGGAAGTTCTCTTCATACAAAATAAATTAATGTGGTAACAGTGTCCACCTATAGGTGAAATTGGAGAGAATGTAATTAAAACAGGCATAAAAGCTTGAAGTGGAAGCAAATGAGTTGATCTCTGGGGCTGTGAATACTATTACATGTGAAGTGGAGTACAAACTGGCTCTCTAACATTAAGCCTCACATATTCTTAATATTCTTCCATATTGTCTTCATATTAACTAATGTACTCAGATCTCACTTCACATATTAAATAAAAACTTATTGACAAGAACACTCTCAACTTCCTCCCTCATGAATATAATTTGTGAATCCCTGTACCCCTTTTGTATTCCTCCCCTGTTTTTTCATAGAGACTGTGTCCCTTCTCCAGTTTAATTAAAAACCTTCTACCTTAGGAGAAACATTATTCTACTGACTAAAACTTAGTTCTTTAGTACTCTCAAGTGTTTACTCTTTGAGTTATTTTCATCAAACAGACAAATATATACAAGTATGTCAGTTGTGGGGAGGACCAAGTGTCAGGTCCCTGTGTTCCCAAGTACTGAAGAGGGTTCCTGGTACCAAGTCAGTGGAGTAAATGAGCAGAGTGGTACCAAAGTTTGTTAAAGCATAGTACGTTCCAGAGAAGGAATGGGTCCACCCCATGAGTCGAAGACCCTGACTTTAACAGGATTTCTCCTTTTATTCTGAGTCTCTAATTCTCTGATAATTAGGGGGTGGAATATTCATGATTTTTCTTGGAAAAGGGTGGAAGAATTCCTAGAATTGGGAGCTCCTCCTTTTTCTGTCTATGTAAGTCAATTTCCAGGGATTGCCATGTTATTTGTTAATTATTATGGGACTGCTGAGTGTGATTTTTACTAAGTTAATGAGGGTAGGTCATTTAGGGACACTGTTACCTCAACCGTGTGCATGCTCCAAAGACCCGTTATCAAGACTTTGATTGTATCTCCACATTGTGGTTTCTCTACCTCTTTCTGGTTGGTCAGTCCTTAGAGACAAACATCTGATCTGTCCTTGGACACCTGCTAGACTTATCATCTGTTCTTTCTTGGGAGCCCCCTCTGTTCAATTTGTTCCTCCTAGTACAGAAAACGTCTCCTAGCACCATCTATGTCTCAATGGACACCCCAAGACAAACCATCTATTCCCCTTCCACATTGTGCCAACCTACCCCGTATTCCTAAAATTTCCTACAATGGGTGAATGAACAAGCATATGATGGTATGTCCAAGAAATGTAATATTACTCAGTGATTAAAAAGATGGAAGTTAGCAAGGGCATAGAGAAATCTTACATGCATATTTCTAAATCAAAGAAGCTATTCATAAAGGGCTACATTTTGTGCAATTCCAGTAAGATTCATTGTAGAGAAGGCCAAAATAAGGAGATAGCTAAAAGTTCAGTGGTTGCCAAGGAGGGGAGAGGGATGAATAAGTTGATGACAGAGTATTTCAGGACTGTGAAAGTAATTGTGTAATACTGTAATGGCAGATACTTAATATTGTGTGTTTGTCAAAACGCATAGAACTATTCAACACAAAGAGTAACCCCTAATGTAAACCATGCACTTTAATTAAGATACGTAACAATATTGGCTCACCAATTAAAGCAAATATATCATGGTAATGCCAGATGCTATCACAGAAAAAACTGTTGGGACAGAGTATACATATATGGGAATTCTGTACTTTTTGATCATTTTTTCTATAACTATTAAACTACTTCAAAAATTGTCTATTGAAAAAATGAATGTTAGGTAGACAGAATTCTGGGTCTCATTTGTAGCAATTGCCCTACTGGGAAGAAGGACAAGGGTCACCCAGTCTTGGCATTGCCCCACCTTAATCCTGCCCTGAGTAACTGCCACAGCTGGGAGGAGAAATCCCTGCCATTCAGCCAAAGCACACAGGGAGTTCCACCCCACAGGCAAGACAGCCCAGGCTCAGTAAAATTGGGAAAGTGACCTAGTGTAACCTAAAACTAATTATGTCATAAGCTGTTTATTAAAGTGGTTCAGTTGTGACATAAGGAGGGGCCAATGGGACAGTGTAAAATAAGACCCCAGACCATAATCAGAGCCCGTTTGTCTAGAGAAGGTCTCTATTCACGGTCTGGTGCTAACCTAACTTACTCTGTAAACCTGTATCTTGCTCTAATTCTGTAAACCTGCCTTTCTCTTTCTCAATAAACCTTGTTTTGTGCTTGCCTTGATTTTGGTAGTTTTTGTCATTTTTTGGCCAATAGCATGCCAAGATCCAAGAAAGCAAGAACACAAACAGCTGCCAGCCTGTCAATTCAAGTGTTTGTGTGTGTGTATGTGTATGTATTTAATATGTATATCTGTGTGTATATATGTATAAATACAAATGCAAACACACACAACTTCTTTAAAGTAAATGTCTACATTTCTATATATTCCACATTTTCTCCTCCTTGCTGGCCAAACTTATGCTGTTTCTATGTCCTCATTTTTCACCACATTTTCAAAATAATTTAGACGTACTTCTAATTGCACATCTCTGTGGTGTGAAAATAAGTAATTCAAAATCTAAGATGCTGGAACTTTAAAATATTTTGAGCTTTAAAGAGACATGATTATGGGATCTGAGTCACCTAAAAAAGCAATTATAACCTATGCAGCTATAACCTTTGTTACTCTGGTTAGAGGTTAGATTTCTTTCTCACCTGCATTGTTTTTGAAAATGTTGTAAATGTCTAAAGGACACATGGAAGACGGTTCTTTGTTCACTGTTCATCTTATTTTAGATTAACGTCTTTATTTCTCTCTCACACAAAGACTTCATGACTATCACACTGTCTGAAAATGAATGTTAAATATACTTTTAAATTGGAAAGGAAGTGAAAATAAGCTGTAACTAATTAAATTGCTAAACTCAGCCTTATAGAAACAAATGTTTTAATCCTTTTATATATCTTTATTTTCTCTATATATGATTAAGACCTAAGCTTTTTAACTTCAGAGCACTGAGCCCATTTCTGTGGAAATTGTGTTTCTGGATAGCTATTCCTTCAGTTTTTCACCCGAATTAACCCTTTAAAATTAGCTTCAGATCCTTTTGATTATTTCAGATGGAAACATTCTCTAAGAAGTCATCAATGACAGGCTGCTCTCTAAATCCAATGAACAGTTTAGTTATCATATTATTTAACCCAGTAACAAAATTTGACGATATTACATTGTCCTTCCATCCATATCTGTATATATATATATGGTGGCTTGATATAGTCTTGAGTATCCTTTAACTTCCTTGACACTTCTCAGTACTCCTGATTTTAGGCTCATTATTTTCTTTCTACTTGTAAATTGCTAGAATTTTATGTTGTTTGGTCAAAACCTAGTTATTCTGTAAATTCTTGTGTAAAAAATGCTTAATGTATTTATGAGCTCATTGTCTTCTAGGTTTTTAAATCAGGAGTTTCTGATGAGTGTCGTAATCGACAAATCTACTTGCGATTTTAAAGTTGCTTTAAATCAGTCAGTAGATACTTAATACACATTCTTTTCTTTTTTTCCTCCACCCTCTATTTTTTATTCATTCCTCTGTGATACAATTAAAAAGGTACTAAATACTGCCATGGGTCTCAGGTAACAGTTTCTCAAAAGTGCAATATCACTTTCTCTGTAGAATGATGAAAGCTGGCATTTGGATGGGCAAAAGTCAGTCATCGACTACTAAACATTATCATTTTTCATTAAGTGAAAATGTAAAAAACAATGACAACAAGAAAAAAGATTGTTATGCTAATATCTTTCCACCTCACTCTATATCCAAGTGCTTTAGTTTCAAGTAATGGGAAACTCTAGCTGATTTAACAATATATTGATAATTTTACATAATAGTTGGGGAGTTAGGTGGAATACAGACAGTTCCTCTAGAGAACTCATTGTGATTCTTGGTGACTCTCTCTGCTCTTATCTAAACTTTTATCTAAGGTTGCAAAATCTGTATCTAAACTTTTATCTAAGGTTGCAAAATCACTAACTGCCATACAAAGGGGTACACAAGGCCTGACAATTAAGTTCATTAACTGCAGCCATACGCTTATGCTGGCAGCATTGGACAAACAACTAAGTAATTTTTCATAGTTTTGGTATATTGGTATCTCACAGCTATGTTTGTGTCAATGTATAGTGGTTTCTTGCTGATTGGCATTCAGTATTGCCATGTGTTTTGTGTGATGCAGGCACAGTAATAGTTCTGATAGTCTTTCCAGAGAGAGTTCCAAAATTGCTTTGAAGGCTGGACTCAGGCTGGTATTAGTGCACAGAGATCTAAGGGAAGTATTTCAAAGGTTACTGTAGTGATACTCAGCAGTGAAGTATGTAGCACTTTTTCTAGGATGAGTTCTCAAACTTGTCAGAATTTGTATGACCCATCACCCAGAACCATAGTAAAGAAAACATCTCTTCCAACAAATACATAAAAGCTTTATTTTCTTCTGATTAGCAAATCTCAAATTACTTGGATTACATTGAATCTTAAACATTATACATGAGATAGTATTAGTTTCCTTAAACTAATTAAAGTCTTCCCTTGACCTTTGATTGGGTTCTTCACACCAAACCAATATGGCTGTTGCACAATGGAGTTATTTTGAAGGAATTTTTGAAGAAGCAGTAGCAGTGTCTAGAATCTATCATGTGTCAACTTAATTGTATATTCTCCTCATATAGCTTTGAAAATATCTTTGAATAAATTCCTTTAATCACACTGTTTTCAAGGGGAGACAAGTCAATGTTTATTCTGGCTAGTGTTAATGTCTCGTTCTAGTATATTTGCTGGATCAGTTTTCATTCTAAGTGAATCCAGAAGGTGAAGGCTAATTGGTAAGATAGCTACCTCTACATGCACAGTCTATAATAAAAAAGGCGGAACAGAATATATGTAATGACCCACCTCAGTTAATACTCTGCTACTTGCATTAGCCACTATAGTTTTCTGTTAAAAACTTCAGCATATCAAGTTAATTGACAGGTAGAAAGCTTGAAACTTTAACCAAATAATGGAAACAGAATGTTAACAATCAACTATCCTTTTCTTGGGGCTGTGCTACTGTCCAATGAGCACATAGTAAGGGCAGTACTGCTAACAACTAACGTGCTCGCATCAGGAGCTTTGCTTTATATTGGTGCAATTTTTGCAGAAAAATCTTTTTTTCCAGAAAAATAAAAAAATAAAGATAATAATCAAATAATTAAAATTCAAAATGATCAAAGTAAGTATTAAGGATATGAAACCAAAAACATGGTTGGGTAGGAATACAGGCAGGTACTTTGCTAGTAGCATAAAGATGATGGAGTACTACTTGGCCACAGTGGAATCCAGTATGAAGCCCTGAGATTTGTTCAAAGATATGAAAAGAGAAGATAGGACTTTAGACTAATAAAAAAGGGGACAAAATTAAGCACTGACTTGATATATGGAATATTAGTGGAATTTTTTAGCATGAGTACTATCACTTGTTTTGGGACTCAAGGATTTATTTCTATTTTTAAATTCATGTTCTATTGGTCCCGCCAAAGGAGCTAGAAAGAGTGCATGCTTTCTAGTCAATGAGATACATTGGTTTAAATCACATGTTTTTCCTTAAATATTTGTAGCAATACACAAGTAGAGTTTGTCTGAAACTAGAGTTCTCTTTGTGAGAAGCAAATTACAGCACAATATTCAGGTTTTCCTCTTTTTGAAACAATTATATTGAGTTTTTAAAAATATCTTGTTTTATCCAGCTAAAACTTTTTCTTAATATTTTCTTACATTTTATATCTTTAAGATATAAATGCTTGTTTTTATTCCAGGTATAAGAAATATGTTTCACTATTCAGTTTTATTATTAATGTCATATATTTTATTTCATTTATAAATTTTTTTGGTTTTGTTTTTGTTTAGAGACACAGTCTCACTTTTTCACCCTCAGTACAGTGCTGTGGCATCACAGCTCACAGCATCCTTCAACTGACTCTTGGGCTTAAGCAATTCTCTTGCCTCAGCCTCCTAAGTGGCTGGGACTACAGGTGCCCGCCACAATGCCCGGCTATTTTTTTTGTTGTTGCAGTTGCAACTGCTGTTTTATCTGCTGGGTTCAAACCCACCACCCTCAGTATATGGGGCCCTACTGACTGAGCCAAAGGGGCTGGCCCTATTTATAAAAGTTGGTGGCACAACACCTACAGTGCATCTTATAAGGGTACATGTGAAATTACCATGTATACAGGTACATTCTACATGTGTAGAATATAAATGTATCAACAGAATATCTAAGAAAATGCTGTGAAGGCTATGTTGACCAGTTTGACGAAAGCATTTCAGATGTGTATAAAACCAGCACATTGTACCCCATGATTGTATTAATGTACACAGCTATGATTTAATAAAAAAATTAAATCATAAAACTTTTTGGATTCATTTTGGCTTGCTCTTTCTAGTTTTGTATATTAATTTCCTGTAGCTAATATAACAAATTATCATAAACTGGATAGCTTAAACAACATAACCCATTCTCTCATTGTCGTGGAGGACAGAATTCTGATATCAGGGTGATCAAAGGGCCACACTTTCTCTAAAGATTGTCAGGGATATTCTATGCTTGGCCCTTTATAGCTTAGATTGGCTCCAGGCATTCCATGGCCATGGCTGAATGACCTCAGTCTCTGCCTCTGTAGTCACTGGACTCCTTCTACTTCCATCAAATCTCTGTTTTGATATTGTAACAACACTTATCATCAGATTTAGGCCCATGGGGATAACCCAAAATGATCTCCTTATTTCAATATCTTTAACTTACATATATCTGCAAAGACTGTTTTTCCTGATAAGGTTAACATTCACAGGTTTTGAGGATTCAGATGCTTATTAAACTTTTTGAGGGCTACCATGCAACCCACTGCACTTTCGTAGTTAAATGCTTAAATTGTGAATATTTGTCACAAATTTAAGACTATATATTTCCCATTGAAGATAGACTTTGCTTATTTCTGTAAGTTTTCATGCATTTTATTGGCTTTGCTATTTGTTTCTAAAAATTTTCTGATTGTGATCTATTCTTCAATACATGCTATGTGGTGTATATACACTATTTTACTGAATGCTTTTACGTAATCTGTGTGTTGTAGACAGTAGGTTATATTCATTGTGGTTAGTAAATAGCTCCAGTGTGACTTTGATTTTTGCTTAATGACTCAGAATTTGGTCAATATTGAAAGTTTCTATATTTTCATAGAAAAATGATTTTATTCTTGGGGTTATGGCTCTATCCATGTGACTTTTTCATGTTTATTTACCATGTTATTCCAATATTTTATATCCTGACTTTCTTATTTTTTAATTTAAAGTACAGTTGTATTCAATTATTTGATTACATTCTCAATTTGAACTAATAACTAGCTATTTAAGAACATAATCTGGTCAAAATAATATCCCCAAATCACTGGCACTGTTATATTCCTCAAAAATGAGGTAAATAGCTATACAACAACTTTAAGTAAAATATGTGTTTGAGAGTGTGTGTGTGTGTGCATACAGAGAGTGCCAAAAATGCATACTCATTTTAAGTAAGGAAAAAACTGTATTAAAATTATTATACTCAATATATACCGATAAAAAAAGATAAATACAATTTACATTTGACTTCTGCAATTACAAGAGGTGCTCAAAGTATACATACTTATATAGTACATAGATAACTTCTCTAATAATGTGCATGCATTTCTTGGCACCCCTGGTACATGCACTTAAAGATTAAGTGATTAAGCGAGGTCTGATTTTATTGCAATAACATGTCAATCTTCGGTGACACTTCTAAAATGCAGACTCTCAAGCCCTGCCCCTTATCATTCTGATTCTGATCCACTAGTTTGGAGCCTAGTCATATGATGGATTTTTAACAAGCACTCTTAATAATATTGTGAGAATCTTTGCAAAACACAACCCAGGTGATCATTTATAAGAAACAGAGAGAGGTATATACCTCATAAGGCTTATAGAGCAGCATAAATTCTCCAGTGACAGCAAACAGGACCCCATTGTCACAACAACAACAGAAAAAACCTTCAACTTTAGTCTTAATCGGTTATTGTTTTATATATTTTGAAGTGTTAAAAGCTACATTAAAAGATCTGTATTTTTATAGTTTTTTTTAATTTACCCTTTTATTATAACTAAATGTTTCTTTTAATCACATGTAATATTTGGTTCTTTAAGACCATTTTTTATCATAAAGGTATAGTGTCATCAACATAGATGTTGCCAAAGCTTTAACAACAACAACACACAAAGCATCAGGCTAGTATGTTGGTTGTTTTTGTCAGCTTCTCCAAAATTAGGTTTCCCTAGTGATCAATTTTTATACCTTCATTTCAAAGAGACAGCTAAAAATCGCAGGCTGTTCCTTTTAGCTCATATTCTACTCCATGCACTGTGAGTCAGCAAATGGCATGGCATGCGGGCAATGTGTGACTCATGTCATAGCGCCAGCCTTTTCTCTGGGGCATTACTCAATCAGGTCCAGTTCGTTTTGTTTGTACTCTGATGCTTTCACATGACTTACGTGCACAAATTCTCCAAAGTTATAACTGTTTTCCGAGAGAGGGTTTAACTGTGACATGGCTTGAAGCCTGATGTTTTTCTCTGTAAAGTAATAGAAGATGTCCCATGGATGTAGCATGGCAGCTTTTTCACTGTAAATATGCTGTTTTTATCACAGTCGTTAGTGTGGTTTCTACTTCTTCCCAGCAAAATTTAAGATTTCTATAAATCAAGGAGCATATGTTCATTCCTATTTAAAAATTATCACTAAGTGGTATAGTTATACTGGTAAAAGAATTTGAACACATGCCCAATACAAGCTGTAAAGAAGGTGATCTTCCCTATGAGTCAAGCTACAATCCTACTCTATAATTAAGAAGGAAATGGATGTAACTATACAGCCAAAAGTCCCTGCCATCTTCTATCTTTGCTTTCATAGGAGAGAAAGTCATAGAGCTGTTCAGAGCATCACATTGTGGAGGTGTCATTCTCAAAACAAAACACAAAGCCCCAGTTTTTCTTAGGGAGTCAGATTTCATTTTCCATGAGATAGCATTAGTGTTAGGCAACAGTATTCCCATTAAGATGCTGTCATGGAAAATCATATTTTCTAGAGCACACTCCTCCACAGCCAAACAGTTTAGAGCTGATTGCATCATACGATGTTGGCAAATTTTAATTTCTACAAAGGATTTGAATCCTTTCTCCTCTAAGTACTGTAACCAATTTCATTCTCTCTTGGAATGAATTTTGTCCTTTCAAATTCTACATGTGACTATGGAGTTTTGCACAGTCGTGTTGAAATGTGTACCTAGAAGTTTAAGGTAGGTAACACAACTCTCAAATCACCACATATAATAATTTGGGTTCCCAAGATAGAAATGTCAATATCAAAGCTGTAAATATTATTGACACTCAAAGTCCATGTGGCAACACCATCATTTGCACACAGTTAAGTTAGCTCTTTTTGTCAATTGTTTTAACTGTAGTTTCCGGGACAGATAATGTATCAGGGCATCTGTTTCAAGGCAGTATGGGATTAGTGGCAAAAGTAAAATTAAAATTTAATAACCATTTCTATTATATATTTTAAATGAAACAATATCAGGTTTAATATTGATAATCAAATTGGGAGCATATCACATAACTGAGTGAATCTGAAATATTCAAGAGGTCTTCTAATTCTGCAGATCAATTATCTGCATTGCATTTTTCCCAATGATCATTTCCGCTGGACTTTTTTTCAAAATGTAGTTGTAGCTGGGAGTGTATAAGTATTTAGGGTTTTCATATTTCATTTGATCGATAAAACTAAACTTCTCCAATTGCACCAGGGCAGCAATTGGGGACTGTTTGTTCATCTTCTGCTTTTCTCTCAAGCCCATAGGCATCATCCTCAAAAAGAGATATTTTGAGGGCAAGAATATTTTGTAAATAGTTGTCGAATAGAAATATCAATGAAGTCAACTAAAAATATAGAGAAGAAGCTGAAGAAAACTGAATTACTGTTTTTATGTTTTGTGTGATTAGACATTTGGAAATTCAAATGGCTCTATCTGAAAAACATAGTGATAATTGATGTCTAGAACTCAAGAAATGGGTCACAGTCTTTCTTCTATAGTGAATAGTTTATACAAATATGTATAGGAGAACTACCTTCTTAATAAATCTTGAAAGTAAATCCCAAATCACTAATATTTCATTAAAATGGTTAAATTTAATTACATGTAGTATTATAGATTTTGTCTTTCTATTTCCCCAATTGTCAAGGAAAATGTAATTATTTTTGAAACACTTTTAATATGCTGTAAATGTGTGACCTTTCCACAGTTTAAACAATAAAGCTGACTCCAGGGTGTTCTGTTGGAGCATTATATTAATATACCTAAGCTACACTGACTTTTGATTAAATATGTTAGCACGTTACCAATAGACATTATACCCTGAAGTGTTTTAAAGGATCATCAAGTTATCTCATGTAGAAGGATTGCTTAATATTTAAGAAAATTTGTCTCTGTATCATCATATTTTCCTATCTACAGGAAAATTTGTATTTGTGTGTATATATTTTATTAAAAATGCTTATTTTAGTTTAAAATATAAAATTTCCCCAGCAAAATATATTATTATTTTTGATAATTTTAGAAAATCTAATGTTTCTATTCCTAACTAGTGATAGGTAACTATTATGCAACTAGTGGAAAATAAATCCTATAGTAAGAAAAGTGAAGAAGTAAAAAATTATGATTGGAGAGTTTTCAGCTCTATATATTCTTGTGGTATATGTGTTCTCAGAAACCAGAAGTCATCAAAAATCCAAAATCATTCCATCTCAGCCATTATCACAATTTCATATCTAATGAATTTTTGCCATGTCCATGAGTCCATATTTGTTACTAAATAGAAACATTATCTTTTCCTTAGTATATTAGTTGCATATGATTCTTGATGAAATATTTGTACTTCATTGGCAAACCAAAGTAGTGCCCGTGTGCTGTGTGGTATGAAATGTTACGTACACTCTAGTATAAGAGCTAATGGTTACAAGTTAATTTACATAAATTAATTCCAGTAATGTAATTCACTTAACAACCCTATAAGGTAGAGTGATTAGTTAAATAATGTGAGTTCCTGTAACAGATAAGGCCTCAAATAGCAATGGCTTACTTCACACAATAGGAGCTAATTTCTTATTCATTTGAAGTCTAAATGAGGAATTTCTGATTAAGACTCAATCCACTCAATCTTTCAGGGACCCAGGCGGATAATAGTTTTTCCCTCTTCAGCACAATATTGCTGTGAGCACGGATATTCAATCAATAGATGAGAAAGAATGAGAGAATCACACAAAGGAAATTAAAATGAGCCGGACTCTGTTCACATTTTGCTAGTTCTAACTCTGTCACAAGATGATGCCTCAGAAAAAGAGACCCTTTATTAGGTAGTAGAGGGGAATGCTTCCATTATGTGTGCCACAAGGCCGTACGAGTTTGCCCTTCTACAATCTCAATTTTACCACTTTTTCTGTGTAGAACATGTTCATTCTTTCCCTGATCAAAACGCAGGGTGTTTTCAACAAGCTTCTGCATCTGATTAAAAGTTCCAGTTCTTTGAGTCCTTTCTATTCGGTGGAACTGTGGCTCTAGAATACAAGAACCAGGGAAACAGGTAATTTGATTTCAACATATGTACTAGGCAATGGTGGAGCAGGAGCAAAGTAATTGCAAATAACTTCCATATTTTGATAGTAAAATAGGAAGGCATGCAAGAACAACAGTAAAACCCTGTCAGTGGGAGTGGAAATGTCTCAGGGTCTTAGAATTTGGGGAAGAACTTCATTACAACCTAATCTAAACTTTGGAAATAACTTTCTCATTCATTTATTTATTGTGGCCCTTTGGTCATTTTTCTGGAAGGTATTTTGTCCATTAAAGTGAGTATCAAGGCATAGGCTAGCTCTTCTGGGATTTGTTTCTTTCACCGGCAGGTTCTTGGGCATGCAAGTTGGAGAACTCGACAATTCCTTTAAGATCCAAATAGTCAAAATATTTCTAAGTTCCAGTTGGTTCCCTCACAAGAATGGTATGCTTCTTAATTTGTTTCTAGTCTGTACACCGTGCCAATGAGCATACTGGAATTCTATACTAGACAATTTTTGAGGGGTTACATAATTTATTTCTTGGCTTTTTTTTTTCTGTTTTTATATGATTGGCAGCTAGATTGATACATAAGCATATGAGAAAGAAATACCCTTGATTATATTTTTGTCTCAAAGATGAGCCTTAATTGCTTTTAGAATACAATTTTTTAAAAATTTATTTAAAGGTGAAGAAAGAAATAGTCTTTCTCTCTGTTGAGGTTGTTCATCAGCTATCAGATTCCAGGAAAATTCTGGTTAATAGCCCATTTACAGATGCAAAAATTAAGGCACTGACGGAGGGTTTCTAAGGTAGAGTTTGTATTGTTCCAAAGTTAATGATTTTGGAAGTGAAGACTTAATCACAGCCACTTTCCAAAGATAGGATTCTCTGCTGTTGTGCCTCAAATTCTTTTTGTTCTGCCTATAACATCTCTCCCCATAAGAGCTCAAAATTCATCTATGTGGCAGAGAAATAGAACAGATTTATAACATTCAGCCCATCACATTTATTGATTTTAACCATGGGCTTCTTGAAATCCAATCCTTCCTTGATATTTCAGTGAAAAACAGAATTTCTTACCTATGTTACTTGATTGACAGAATGTCTAGAAATGTACAATGTTAACATTTTATCTATTCCCACAGGAAAGTACGATTTTTTTTTATTTTCAATTTTTATTTTTTTGGTGTGTAGTGATACTTGATGTCTTCTTATTAATGACTATATCCATCTTTTTGCTTGTATTATTTTGTAGATTTAGAGGGTACAAGTGTTTTTTATTACATGGATGAATTATATAATATTGAAGTTAGGGTTTTTACTGTACCCATCACCAGAATAATGGACCTTGTGCCCAGCATGTAATTTTGGATCCCTCAACCCCTCCTGAGACTCTCTGATGTCCATTATCCCACTGTGTAATGTGGGAGTTCTGTTTGCAGTGTGGTCTAGGCCAGGCATTTCTGGAGGACCTGTTGCCTAGAGTCCAGGACCCTCAGAACCCATATGTGCTGACACATTGCACTCAGGGCCAACAATAGGCTGGTGGTTACACAGGATGTCAGCACCTGGCAGCTCAGAGCTAACATTCTGGAGGGCCTGTCTGACCACAGTCCAAGTTCCTGCCCCTCCAGCTTACTATCTTGAGGCTGAGAATGGAATGATTCAGGCATCCTCAAACTATGGCCCGCGGGCCACATGTGGCCCACTGGGTGTTTTTGCCAACGCTGCAACGCTGCTTGACCTGCTTAGCAGCTGACTCATCCCAGGGCCCACAGTCTGGCCCTCCAGTGGTCTGAGGGACAGTGAATTGGCTCCCTATTTGAAAAGTTTGAGGACCCCTGGGGCTTAGCAACTAAAGATGACTATCGCCTGGGTCCTGCCTAGGTGTAGCTGGGAACCACTGACGCAAGTTAGGAAAGTCAACCCCCTACTTTGTAGAGTGTGTGTTGTAATCCCCTGATGTGCTTGCATGATTTTCCCTTTTTGGTTCCTCTTTTGACCGTTAATGATGGCTTGAGGAAACCAGCTTTAAATTACTAAAGCTAACCTTACGTTTTATGTTGTCAAGATATATGGTTTTGACTTAAAAAAAAAGACCTTTGGGGGCATGGAACAGGACTGCACTTGCTAAATGCTACCAGAGATAGTGTGCACCTCTCACAGGTGCTCACTGGTTATTTCACCTGAGATAACTGAGTCTAAGTCTTTCCTCAAATCAGCTGCCCTCAGTGCAGATCCCAGCAAAGGTTGTGGGATCCAAGCCCTTACAAAGTAAGACCATCTATACCCACCATTTAGCTCCCACTTAATAGTGAGAACATGTGGTATTTGTTTATCCATTGCCTGAGATATTTCACTTAGGATAATGATACCCAGTTGCATCCAAATTGCTGCATAAGACATTGTTTTATTCCTTTTTATGTTGTTTATTCCTTTGTTATGTTTATTCCATTGTTTTATTCCTTTTTATGTATGCATGCATGTGTCTTTGTGTGCATGTATGTGTATATACACTCCAGGTTTTTATTATCTACTCATCAGTTGATGGGAACTGAGGTTGGTTCCATATTGTTGTGACTGTGAACTGAGCTGCAGTAAACATTTGGGTACAGGGGTCTTCTTGATATAATGACTTCTTTACCTTTCAGTGGATCCCCGTGGTGGCATTGCAATATAGAATCATAGGTGTACTTTTAGCTCTTTGAAAATTTCTATACTGGTTTCCATAGACATTGTACTAGTTTAGATTCCCACACTTACAGTGTATAATTTTTCCTTTTCCAACATCTTTGTACAAACACCTAATATTTTTTGACTTTTTAATAATGGCCATTTTGACTGGGGTAAGTTAATATCTCATTGTAGTTTTAAATTGTATTTCCCTGATGATTAGCGATGTTAGAAGTTTGATCAGATGTTTGTTAGCCATTTGAATATCTTCTTGTAAAACAAATCAGTTTGTGTCTTTTGCCCACATTATAATGGGGTTATTTGCTTTTATCTTATTGATTTGTTTTAGTTTCTTATAGATTTTGGATATTAGTCATTTGACATAAAGTTTGAAAATATTTTCTCCCAACCTGTAGGTTGTCTATGTAGTGTACTGATTATTTTTTTGATGCACAGAAACTTTTACATTTAGTGATGTCCCAATTTTTATCTCTCTTATTACTGTACTTGCTTTTGAGGTCTTCTTGTCAGCAAACCCATTGCCAGGTTCCCAACTCTGTGTGCCCCCCTGACTAGGAGAAGAAGGCTGGTTCTCAGCTACCTGGAGGAAACTTGAGCCAGTGATTAGAATTTCATCGTAGTTCACCAGAAGTGGACAGGAGAGGAAGAAGGGCACATCTCTGTGAAAGCATCCAGGCAGACAGATCCTGGAAAAATGCTAACAAGCTTGGACCTTCTGGTTCAAAGCCTTATCAATCCCAACCTAGCACACAGCTATGGTGGAGAAACTCTGCTCTGGAGGGTGAGAGATCACCCAGGTTCCCATTTGTCTCTGGCTCTGTCCAATCCAGCCAGCTCAGTTAGAAGGTAACTGAGCTCCATCAGCACAGCAGGATCAGAAAATGAGCATCCACTGCCGGGACAGATGAAGTGGTTACCACTTCTGAGGTGGGAGGAATGACCGTGTTTATGCTGCAGCACAGCGGCAGTCTTCTCTCAGGTCTGTTCACGTGGGCCCCCTTTCCACTTGAAATCAGCTGACAAATCTCCTCTCCATTTCTCTGAGCAATGTATTGCAGCTCTGGAGCATAAGAACAGGCCCAGAAACCAGTTCCTAGGTCCCCCTTGTCCAATCACTGACCCTGACTCTGAAAGGCAGGCTTGTCTGAAAACCTGGAACAACTCAGCACATGCCCTTGGAGCTTCACTGCAGTTTATTTGGGGTAGAAGGGAAGGTTGCCATTCTCCCTGGAAGAAGCCAAGCTTGCATCTACATGGAAAGGCCAGCAGGGATCCAGCTCCTGGTCCAAAAACCCTTTGGTTCTGCAGTGGAACCCAAGTATGGTAGGGAAAATCTACCTGGGGTACACATGAGTTCTTGTCTTTCTCTCTGGCCCGCTAGCCAGGCAGTAGCAGCTTCTGGGGGGGGGGGCTTACAGGATTGGGTGAAAGGCTCCCACATAGTTCTGGACATTGGTGTCTGGGTTTGGAAGGCTGTAGAAGCCACTTGTCTTCCCCACAGCACTTGAGGGTCCAATGGTATCAAGGAGCTCTTCAGCCAAAAAGGGAAAGGTTCCATGCAGGAGTGTGGGGCTCCAAAGGTCTCCCACTTACCCCTTCCCCAGGTCCTGATCAGGGGACTGCTCAAAGCACTCAGAAAAACTGACTCTGGCAGTCTGTTTTCTAACTTCACCTTCAATATCCTCTATCACCTCTCTATTGTCTTACTTCTTCTCCCTCTGACCATCTATTCAAAATATGGGTTTTTGATGGATACTCTAGTTGTTCTCTGGAGATGAGGCATACATCTTCTTCCTATATTCACCTATCTTGCTGTATGTTTATTCTTCTTTTTAATTGGCACATAGTAATTTTACATATTTATCTGGTACAGTGCAATATTGCAAGTATGCAATGTGAAATGAGCAAATCAGGGTAATTAGCATATCCTCATGTCAAACATTTATCATTTCTTCATCTTGGGAACTTGCAAAATCGAGTATTCTAGCTATTTGAAAGTATATAATAAATTGTCTTGTATATTGTACAAATTATATATAATCAATTACAGTCAGCCTGTAGTGCTACAGAATCCTAGAATTGGTTCTTCCTATATAGCTGTACTTTTGTATCTGTTAACTAACCTTTAAATCCAAATTTCTTTTAGGCTGCCAGATCAGCTCTTGGTAACTATGCACATCTTTAAGCATGTGATAAATGTGTATTTTTGCAAGAGATATTGCATTTATATTTTAAGATTCGTGCACATATGTTAAGTCTAGGGATTCTATATCTCTCCACAACATATGATTTTTTTTCTGTAGCATTTCAGAGTGAAAAAATATTTTGAGTGAGATAATGTGATATATTTATTAAGTGGCTTCTCTTAAAAACACTGTCTTTATTTAAACATTACAGTTTTTTTGCACCTTTGCTTGTGAATTACTCTACCCTCAGCAATATTTAGAATGAGCATGTAAGGACTCACCACTGAAGATCTGTTGGGAACCAGTCCAAACTTTGCTGTGAGTTCCCTCCCAGTGGTTGGTGAAGAGGAGAATACAAGGGAAAAAATGAAAAGGCAGGGCACTAGAGAAAATTTTTTAAAGCTGGGTCAGGAGTCTGTCCACCTTCAACTGGGAGGACCAGGGACATCCTCTTGCTCCAGGCTAGCTCCATTTTAATTGCATAAACCATTGTTTTAATCTCAGTCTAATGAAGGAAGGCTAACACTTATGTCATGGTTCTTGCTGTGCTTGCATTTTCTAACTAAAGGATTTCTTTAAGTATGTTAATTAGACTGATTTACTTTTTGCTATTGTTGCTGTAAGTTATTTATGATCTTAACACAAGCAGAATATGGGGCAGGGAACCCGGTCCAGGAGCAAGATGTCAAAGCAGACCCCAATTAGGCCATGCACACCAAGCACAGGAGTAGTAATTAGCACCCATAAAGGCTTGCACTCAGATGGACTAATGCTTTTGATCATACTAAGGTGACAAAAGAAAGGACATATTTTTTTCCTTATCTAGTCCAGAATGACCCTTGTTCTCTTTAATGAGGTTTAAACGTTCTGCATTTTCTAACTCCCCCAAAGCATTCATTCTCCCTAAGAGGGCATCCCCCTGGGTGGGGCGAGCCTTGCCTACTCAGTGACTTCTAGGGGAGCAGAGTTGCACTGGAGTAGAAGCAAGGTTTCAGCAAAATAGCCTCTAGTGTCTTAAAGGGGCCAGGCCTCTAGCAGTGCATTTTGCACCAGGCTTTGGGTTTCTCTGATCCACTTCTCTCCTGTCTCTATTCCCTTTTGCCCATCATCTGCAATCATTTTCTTAATTTGATTCTTAACCTACTTACAACTAACAATTGAGTATGGATCTTAAGCTTATGAAATCATCATTTCTAGCAATGCAAGCACATCACGATACGACTCTTCCCTTAAGTACTCGTATATACATCTGCAAGATCCTAAGTCAGAAAGAAAAAGCCCCCCCTTTCATATGTTGTATTTTTGAAAAGCTCTGTAGCATGTTTTGATATGCCTAGTACAAAACCAGTGTTTCCTTCAACTGTCTACCATAGGTGAAAATAATGGTCCCCTAAAATGTCCAGTCCTAACTCCTCAAACCTGGGAACATATTTCCTTACATAGCAAAAGGGAGCTCAATAAATTGGATTAAGTTGCAGGTCCTTGAGATGGGGAGATAATCCTCTATTACCTCAGGGAGGGCTCAAACTGATCATATAAATCCTTAAGAGCAGAGAATTATTTTCTGTGGTGGTCAGGGAGATTTTACTATGGAAGGAAATCAGTGAGATTATACAAATTAATTTATTAACCACTGACTTAGATGATAATGGAAGGGTTAGCCGTGAGCCAAAAACAATGTGGGTGGCTTCCAGGAGCTAGAAAAGGCAAAGAAATGAGTTATCCCAGAGTCTTCAGAAAGGCTGTGCTTACACCTTCGTTTTTGTCCGGTAAGACCTATGTTAGACTCCCAAGACACAGGCAGGTATGACAACACAGTTGCTTTGTTTTAAGCAGCTAAATTACTGGTAATTTGTTGGCAGCCACAATAGAAAACTCACCTGCTGGCTTTCTAATTTATGTATTTCTTCACCTTAACACCTGATTTTATCCTTTTTCTTTTTAGTTATATCTCTTAGTAATTGAAAAGAAACAAATAATACACTAATATTGACATCTATCTTATTTTTAAAATAAACATTTGCATAAAATTTCTATTTTTTTACATAACCACGAATAGTGAATGAATTTTCTGATTTCCCTGGCAACTAAGATACATTGCTGAAGACAAAAAACATATATACCTCCCATCCTAGGGGATAACTCGGACTACTTCCAAAAAACATATATACCTCCCATCCTAGGGGATAACTCGGACTACTTCCTCCAGGTTTTATTAGCTAACGTAAATTATTCTGGGACCCAAACACTCAGCCCATTTCCTCTTCTATCTATCTCCCCAGAAGTCTCAGGGGGAGGATGAGAGACGGAACTGTTGGCCTCTGAGTTGTTACTGTGGTGGGATGTTGTCTGTAGCACTGAGTAGCTGCCCAGGAAAATGCTACCAAAGATTCAGCACATCTGAAGAAGGACACCCTAGTGTTCCAGGACTTCCTGGTGTTCCTGCTGCCTGGTGTGTGCGCAGCTGCAGGAACTAACCATTCCAGAACACTCACTTTGGGAAGGAGTTCCTCAGGGAAGTTGACAGGAGCTCTTTTAAGTCTGAGGGACTTTGTGAATGTAGAAAGTGATGTCTGCTTTTCACTTGGATATTCCTGATAGCAGACTGTTGATGCAGTCTGCACCAGTGTGCCTGGGTAGAAATGGATACAGAAGGAAAGGAAACTTGGGACTTCCCATGGAAGGAAGGAAGCCACTTCATGTTTAAAGCAGAAGCAGAAATTATAAGGGTATGATGGCAGAAAATATATTATTTGTTAGGCATATTTTTAATGAGGAGATTGGTCAATAGGAAGTATAAATATGTTATAAACTTATGCTATAATGTAATATGAAAGAATAAAAACTCATAGCAATATTCATTAACTTAATTCAAACATAGAAAATGTGTTTAATATCCTAAAGACAGACTTTAGAATTTTCACTAAAATAATGCAATTGAATATAAAAAAATTAAAGGTCATACCTCATTTATGAGTAAGCAGAAAAATGTTAATTGCCTGAAAAGAAAAGAAGGTTATATTCGGCACTAATAATTACAGAGGCATAACTGAATTAACTGATGATTAGAATGAGTATAAACATGAACTTTTGATAAATAGCTTAGAATCTCTATTATTTTCCATAGTCACAGTTTTTAAAATGTCATATGTATTCTCAGATTACCTTTTATAAGAAACAAAAATATCTATGGTTATATAAACATTTTGCTAAATAGTTTCATGCTTGGGTAAATTTTTTTTTTCCATTTAAAATTCATTACTTTGTACTCTTAAATGGCAGATATGGGCAATCTAACAACTAGCAGTTATTTAAAAATCTTAGTTTTTCCAAAAAGTCAATATCAGATGTATGGTAATTAAAATGAAAAAAAAAACACATAAAGTAGTTCAGAACTGAATTATTTATATGATCTCAGACACGAAATAATGACAATACCAGCTAACAGCTTTTAATAACTTTAACACAGTATGATTTGATATGAGAATGATGTGCCTCCACTCATAAATACATGATGGTAATGATTCATTTAACAATAGTGTGAACATCTCAGTGGCTTAAGAGGAGAGGCCGATATTACAAACATATCTAGGGAGCTCAGCTAAGTGCCTCTTCTGCTTTTGGATGGATTTGCTCAAATCTAGGAATTTGCTGATGGGCCAATGACTGAGGCTGTGAATAGCTGGGGTAACACAACTCTGTTCTATGAGTTTCTCTTCTCCCTTTATGGAAACACTGGGCAATCTTGAGAATGCCCATTTCATAACAATGGCAGAAAGTAAGAGCACATGCAGAAATGTGCAAAGCCTTTTAAAAGCTTGCACTTGTATCTCGTCTAGCCAATAATTCATGTGCCAAAATGGGTCATAAATGAGGCCAAAGCCAGAACGGAAAGGTACTACAAAGTTAGAAGGCAGATATGATTGAGGAGAAAAGTAAAAACTCAAGACTTTACTAAACTGTAATACATCTATGTCATGCTACTTGTTATCAACAGAAAGCTGGGAGAGGGAGAAAAGACTATTTTACCTCCCATAAAATGTCTCAGGTCCTTTTATGCAAGTTGATGTTGGTGCCACCTTAGACAGTACAAGCAGGTTCAAACATTTTCTATTTTATTTCATTCCACACCTTGAGGAATATCATCCCCCTATTTATAATTAAGGCATTTCTCTTTGTAGATGTTATCTCTACCTCTCTGATCATGGTAGGCTGCTAAACAGTCACACTGTAAATACTTTGTAACCCCCTTGGTACAGCTGGAGAGTCCACCAGGTAATCAGATCTATAGGTGAAAGGCCTATATGCTCTGACCCAAAAAGCTGTTGGAGAAAAAGCAGTGAAAGACTTTGTGCAGGCATACTTGTGAGAAATGGAGGCAGAATCCCATATGGCCGGGTTGGTTGTGGGCCTACACCCCTGCTGACCTAAGGTCAGCCTGGTTGGTTGCAGGTGTAAAAACCCCCTGCCTTAAGGCCCACATGGGAGCGGAGGTTTACACACAAATGTCTTTATGCCCTAGAAGTTTCTCTATGCCTTGTTTTAAAGATCAAGTAACTGCCTCCAAATAACAAGGTCAGTGGGACAGACTTTCAAACCATCTCTTTCCTCCATAGCCTCAGGCTTCATCAGAGAAGAACAAAAGAAGTAATGGCTAACAACATGTTCTCCATTAAGTTATGTTAAACCCGGTTACATGGAAAGGGTTATGCTTAAAGGTGTATGTTGGGTGGATTATCAGATTACTAGGAAGGAGCTACTTACAAGGCAGGTAGTTAACAAAATGGCTCATAGGCATCGCCCAGATTTGACATGTACCATGAGATCTTTTCTTACTTTGAAGACACTTTCCAGTTGTGAAAGGCTTGAGGTGAGAGTGAGAAATATTTTTATTTTTTAATCTAGCAAGTTCTGGATCTCTTTACCTCCTCTTAATAAATGTTACTTGAAAACTGAGCATGTGTGTGTCTTTTTAAAATTTCACCTTTCTGTGAAAATGGAAGGACAGATATTACCAGTTAAATCTCTGTAACTACCTTGAAGTGTAATCTACATACCATAAAATCTCTTAAGTGTGCAATCTAAGATTTTTAGCAAATTTACCAACCTGTGCCACTATCACTTTAATCCAGTTTTAGAGTAATTGCATCACTCTGGTAAGATCCCAAACACATATTTACAATTAAGCCCCTTTCCACTCACAGCCAAGGTATCTGCTTCTTTCTGTCTATGTCAGTTTGCCATTTTAAAACGCTTTATAAATGGAATCATACCATATATGGTCTTCTGCATCTGACTTCTTTCACTTTAGCACGTTTTGGGGGATCATTCACGCTGTGTTGGTGAATAACTTTTTAAGACACACACACATTCCTCCCTCTCTTTTGGGGGAATTATCAATTCTTTCTTATCTTATACATTTTTTTCTATATTTTCCTCAAACTTTTAAAAGTAGGATATGCTATTAATTTTTATGTAATATATGACACAACTATTTTCTCCTTACTTTACATCATTTAACTCACTTGTGACTCTCCAGTTGTCTAATTTATTTTTATTGCATCTGGATTTTTAAATGTAGTTAGAAAGTATTTTTCAATACTCAGGTAATATATACATCCTCTTGGGGGAAAATTTAATTTTCTAATTTTTCTACTGAATTTACCTTGTTAGTTTGCTGAGTGGGTCTATTCTGATAAATGAATTTCTCTAGGAAATTCTCCACTTCTTTATATTGAAAATTATTTCCTTAGATTTTTTTTGATGGGTAATTTTCTTATACTTTATTATTCTATTTCTTTGTTATTGAAAGTTTATTTCAACCTTCTCAACTCAGTACCTAGTAAATATCAGTTCATTTACTGGCGAGATTTAAAAAGTTTAGTTCTTCAAATTATGGTACAACCCTCTCTGTGTGACGTTAGTAAAGACCACCAGTATTTTAATGATTCTTTTATACAAAATAGAATAGCATTTAGGATTTATCTAAAACACAAGATCTTGATAATAATTAAAGAGTCAATAGAAGAAAACTGGCACCTCAGATATTGTAGTAAAGAAAAGATATTTAAGGGCGGCGCCTGTGGCTCAGTGGGTAGGGCACTGGCCTCATATACTGAGGGTGGCGGGTTCAAATCCAGCCCCAGCCATACTGCAAAAGAAAATAGCTGAATGTTGTGGTGGGCACCTGTAGTCCCAGCTACTTGACAAGCTGAGGCAAGAGAATCACCTAAGCCCAGGAATTGGAGGTTGCTGTGAGCTGTGACGCCACAGTACTCTACCGAGGGCAACAAAGTAAAACTCTGTCTCAAAAAAAAAAAAAAAAGAAAGAAAGAAAAGAAAAGGTATTTAAAAATAATTATTATAAGTACACACGCATATTAAGGAAAATGATGTGAAAGATGAACAACATAAATAAACAAGCCTTCTAAGAGAGTAACTGATCGATCGATAATAATAAAAATATCCAGTTGGTATTCAAAATGGAATGGGGATTAAGAAAACTCACTCCAGAGTGTTTGAGGTTTCACTGCAGAGAGGTAGGCCTGGGCAGCAAAGACACTTTCCTGGTCAGCTAAAGTAGCAAAGTCTCTAGAATTTTTAGCTGTCGTCTCCATTCTGTAAAGAAGACATTCTTATTGCAGCCTGGTCCGGCAAGTCCTCGGAGCCGACTATCTTAAACATAAGCACCTGTGTACAGTGAATGGATTATTTTGCCCTCAGTATGAGGATGCCTGTTATTGTTTTTCATTCTTGTATTGTCTGTCTGTTTTTTGGAGGGAGATGACTGCAGTTCTAATGCAGATGAAGAACGTACAAAAAATACATTTTTGTTTGGAATTTACCACTTGCGTGAGATTGGAAATGGGAAACGTCCGCCTAAAGAAACACATTTTTTCTGTTTCTTGGTGATTTCAGCCAGTTTGCATGCACTATATGCATTTACTTTGGGTAGAAAAATAAAACATCTAGTGCAGGAAATTAGATGCCTTAACTTCTTTACAAAGGTTGGGTTTGTGTATCTCAAGGAAATTGCTACTGGCCTCAGATGTCTAAAAATTCAGGAGTGTGAGAAAGCCACCTGCCATGGCTTGCGTTGCCTGAATCCTCAAAGCGGGTGATTCACAGACTCACTTGGGTGCTGCTGCCAACATCATATCTGCCAAATGCCTGCACATCTTGCTCCAGCTGCACCGGAAGTTCTGTTTTTCTTCTGACTTCTAAATCTTGCTTTATTGACTCTCATTGGCGGAATCTAAGCTAGACATCTGCTTGAAAGTGATTTGAGGAAATGAAATTTTTAGGCTCTCCACTGTGACGCAAAGAATCATAGAGAAGGGGGTGGATGAAGTTCAGTTGAAAACAGACGATCCTGTAGAGAGGGGTTAATAATTAAATGTGTTTGGAGAAAAATAATTGTAAGCGTGTTTATGGAAGGAGAGGGCCGTGAGTAATGTGTAATCAGTTCAAAATCAATCTAAAACTGTACCGACTTGCAAACTTCCATTCTGAGACGAGGGCTATAATCTCAAATTTCTTTATTTCTATCCTAGACTTATTTCCAGAATGCTGGTGATAGATGTGGAAACTATGCTCTTTTAGTACCCTTTTCTATTCTTGTACGCAGTTAGAAATCAAATGGTACGACTATGAAAGTACGTGACACACACTCGCAGACGCGGACAGGAATGTGCATCCTTAGCATTGCGGAGAGTGTGTTTACATTTACTTTATCTACCTCTTTAGTTCTACTTTTCTAAGGGAGGAGCTCTTCAATTGTCTACATTATAGAAATACATGGCAAACTCCAACTTTTTGCCATTGAGTCTACCTTACAAATAATTGTCACACAGTCATTTTCTTTTAATAACTTGTATTATGACTATAGAATTTAAATTGTGCTCTGTGTGATTTCAGGTTTCTTGCAAAAACATGTTTGATTCGTCCATCTGAATCTCAAGTCCTTTCCTCTATAATCTAGTCACACTCTATGCCTATAATGTTTCCTTTTATTGTTCCCTAGAAGGAACTAGCTGCTAAAATAGTCTAGCAACTTTCCCATGCAGGGTCTACGCTTACCTCTGTGTGTCTGTGGGCTGCTCAGCAAACCATGTGGAGTCTGTCTTCTCTTTTTTCAATGTATGGAAATAACTTCCACATTTTGAACATTAGTCAACAATTTTTATTAAGCTCTCATTTTCACTACTTCCCATTTTCTATTCTGTGTTTATTACTGAGTACACCAAACCACCTAACATGATAACAAATAGTATTCTTTGTACAGTTTAGTATGTTAGTTGCACCTGGCATAAGATTATAGATATATTGATTTTAAGGGCCACCTTTACATCATTTTAGCCTTCACAATATCTTTTATTTTAATGAATTTTAGAAAGCATTAAAATGTCTATATTATCTTGAAGTAAACATTTCTGAAAGAAAATCAAATATTTGTGTACGGCCTAAATCATTTATAAAATACGTCAGGAATTCTAAGCACATAGCTGATCATTGAGGTCATTTTTATGTAAAAATGTGGCAAAGGATATTAGTAGGAATAGGGATTACTTGTTAATAGCCCTGTTTCATATGTTGCTGTAAAGATATTTTCCTTTGACTTTTGACAGAAGATTACTCTCAGGGAATAAAAAAGAAAATATTATGGGTGTGACACAATTCTTGAGGATGGGACACAATTATAAGAGGGACTTTATGTAAGAAATGCAATCAGTCTAACCTGGTTCCTAATAACCTTAATGAATCCCTAAAAATAATAATAATGATAAAAAAAGAAAATATTATGATTTGAATTCAGAAAAATATCAGTTAATGAAACCTAAAATCACACAAAGCAC
Organism: Galago senegalensis; assembly: GCA_963575145.1. Classification (NCBI taxonomy): domain Eukaryota; kingdom Metazoa; phylum Chordata; class Mammalia; order Primates; family Galagidae; genus Galago; species Galago senegalensis. Next base: position 95,008 of record CAUYTI010066421.1, on the reverse strand, counting down.
AATTTAAATGCTATGGTCATAATACAAATTATTTATTTAAAAAGTGAGATACAGATTAATTATTGATTAAGATAAAAACCTTAATATTAAAAAATATCACTGAGCAAGTGATAGTTTAGAAATTAATGACTGGAAAAGATCTCACTTTTGGTGGACAGCAAGTATTTATTTTATCAAACAAGGCCAGGGAATATAAAATCATTGGTACACAAATAACAATTATCAGAATTATGTGTAAGCATGTGAAGAGATCACTTACAATGGGTACAGTACATACTGGCTGGGTGAGGGACACTCTTATAACATTGACTCAAACTTTTCAGAAGCAATACACATAGCAAAACATTTTTACCTCCATAATATTCTGAAATTAAAAAAACCCCAATACACAAAAATAAAGAAAGAATTTACATCATTTACTTTTGGAAGTTGCTTTTAATACCTCATTTACTTTTGGAAAAATTTAAAAGTTTTCCACACAAATTGCATCAATTACAATATCCTCTAAAGAGTTATACAGAGTTATGCACACACTGAAATGTACTTGCCTTAGTGGGAGAGACATGATGTTTTCAATATTAAGTATATGGGGAATTCTGTGTTAAAATTATATTTATTAAGGTGTATTATATCTTGCCTTGTGGAAGGAAACTATGTTTTAAATTATATAGATGATAAAGTATAGCATGGAAGATAAGGAGATTCAACCTATGGATTTTAAACTGACATATTTATATCGTAGGACTGGGTGAGAGATCGAGCATCTAGTTTAGATGCAAGGAAAGGGTTCCAGAATATCATTTACTTGTGTTTAGGAAATATTTTTAAGTGAATTTGTAAATAAAATAAAAATAAAGAGTAAGTATTTAAATGTCACTAAATTCATCACTGACATTAGCATCCACGCCCACATGATGTATTTGTACTTGTGTCTAGCTAGTTATAATTACTTTTATATTTATCAGACATTTGGAGATTTGAGAACTTAAAATAGTCTAGGTAACCAGGTTATCTACTTGAAAGATGTAGGTATAGGTCTATTTTTTTAAAATTTTTCTTCTTTTAATAATTGCAGGTAAATAATACTTGCATGTCTTTGTAGGGTACATGTGACATAGGCATACAACATGATGGGGGAACTAGGATATTCAACACTGCAAATATTTATGACTTCTTTGTGGCAAGAATATTCCAATTCCACTCTTTTCATTATTTTAAACTATATTGGTTATAGTAACTTTGTTGTGTTACCTTTAAAGATTTGAGTATCAGTCCTATTTTAAGATATATGGTTTTATAATAATGTAGCTATTATGCTATTATGTGTCTCCGTTGAGGACAGAGAAATAGAGAAGTAAATGTAAGAAGCTAAAATGTGAAAATACTTTCTCAAAAATTAATGCTAATAAAATAAAGAAAATTTAAATGGAGGTCTGGAGTTTTTGGATAGTTGTTCAACATTCATATATAACTTGTATGTACTCCTCAACTTTGGATCAATTACTTATCGACTTCTTCATACATTGGCAATGTATTTTTATTTCTAAGGTGAAAATGTGTTCCTTTTACTTTTCTCCTGAATTGATCATTATTTATGTTAATATATTATGATGTTAACACGACAATATGTTGATAATGACAATATATCATTTCCATGTGTTTGGGATAAGAAAGGGAGTGATGTTTGGGAACATAATGAAAAGATAACTGAAATTTTTGTGAAGATATTTTATTCATTAATTTTGATGTATTTCTGATTGGTTTTCTTTGCAAATGGACAGAGTAATTAAAGTAATACACATTGCAAAAAAACTTAGAGTTATTCATCATAATCAATTGTATGGTAAAAACTTATAAAGTGACATTCTAACATATTTATAAATAAAGAAAATCAGAACCATACTAGGTCCACTTTTTCAATTCTTTTATATTTACTTCTACCGTGTTTTGGTTTAAACAAAGTATCTAACCAAAAGTGTACCCTACACTTTAATAATCTAATTCAAACAATATAGCATAATAAATATCCCAAATTAAAATTGAATTAAGCCTGCTTTCTATTTTTTTAAGAAAAGCACTTAAAATAATTTTCTGAACTGGTTAACTGAATTGCCAGAAAATTATTTAATGTTAAATATTTTCAGAATTCAAGGCAAAAAGAAAACCTGTTATTATTGGCTCCCCATGAAACTGAAATGTACAGGTCATTAAGAAAATTTAGAGGGCGGTGCCTGTGGCTCAAAGGAGTAGGGCAGTAACTCCATATACAGAAGGTGGAGGGTTGAAACTCAGCTCCAGCCAAAAACTGCGAGAAAAAAAGAAAGAAAGAAAGAAAGAAAATCTAGAGTTCAAACATTTCACAGGTGTCCTGTTAGAAGTTACATAAGTAAATCAAATCTAATGTCCTATATATACCATGAACAACAAATTTATAGATGATATAAAATCAGACTTCGAAGATGTATTTTAGTAATCCTGAAACGCTTCAATGGAACTTGCTGTTAAATTCAAAGTGTCTGACGGTCAACTCAGAAGCAAAAATCAAAGGAAAATAAACAAACAAAGGGAAAAAACGTGCAAATCCCTGTAAGGTTCATAGCTGAAATTTTATGATGATGTTTATAGACCACTATTGTTTTCTTTCTTCCTTATTTGTGGCACAATTTAAACTTTTTGATAATTTTGGAGTTCACCTTAAGATAGGGCAAACTTCTTCATGCCTTTCTCAGCATTGAAAAGACAGGAACAGGCTATTTCAATGGCTCCTCCACTCATGTCCTGGGAATTAAAGTTGTAACGCAGTCGATAGTGTAAATTTTCTTATGCATTTATGCCACCATATGCAGATACCTTTAGGAAAGGCTAACATTATGGCATATGTTAGCCAACTGTGTATCAGAGGGATGCCACGCTATACATTGTCCATAAACTTTAATAATCCAATATTAAAATCAATCTACACTCCGTATGTTTATATGGAGCAATAGCAGAATGAATACTGTTGACTATATAAAGTACATTTGAATAAAAACATTTCTTTCAAAACCAAAACCAATGAAGAGATACACATCAGAAATTAAGCAATTACTAACCATATGTTATATTTTGTAAACTTCGTTACAGCAACAACAAACTCAACAATGATCAGATGTCTTCAACATTTTTTTTTCCAGAATCAGAGTATACTTCATGCAATTGACCATAGTTAACCTAAAATTGTAGACAGGCCACCATATGTATTCAAGTATAGATAGTTGATTAAAACTAAAATGTCCAATGGTGATAAAAAGTAAAATTTTATTACAAATAACTTTTAAGTAAAAATTATGTGCCAGTTAAATTCCTAGGTATTGGGACAGAAAATATGAGTTGGATGTGGGAAATTCTCAAGACTAAATTCTACTGAGGAAGCAATGAGTTACAAATCATCATACAGACATTTTTTTGAGATGTGAAAATGGATGAGAATGTGGTGGAAAGCGTAGTAGAAGACGGAAGAAGATTTAGAACTGAAAGTTGAGTAATGTCATTACCTAGAGATAGGTGCTGATGAGAGTAGCTTCAGAATTAAAAATTGTCCAGTAAAATAATATTAATACACTTGTTAATCAAATTATACAAATGATTGGTCACTGAAATTATGTGTAGACAGAATTAAGGAGGAGAGAATAGGGCACAATTCTGTAGTAATTCCATTGAATGATAAAAAAAACTGTACATAACACCTATGGTTTATTCTTTCAGGATATTTGTTGTTGGTTAATGGTGAAGGGGGGAAGTAAAGGATAGTTTGAGTAAACTAAGTAGTGGAACTTGTTGGTGGAGATGCAGCTTCCTTACTATTAAAGTAACTTTTTATATATTAAATACTGATTGGAAGAGGCATTTTTTGAGGAACTGACGGGGAAATATGAAACAGAAAGCAGTCAACAGAGCAAGATGGGATGATTTTCCCTATGCTTTTATTACCAATAAGGAACCATGTTAATACACTGCTTCCTGTATGTGTTTAATCTACTGCGTTTTCACATAGTTGTCTGCTTTAATATATTTGGAATGTAAACAAGGCTTGTGTCAAATGATTATGCAAACCGTGCAGAATCAACTGCAATTATTTAGTTAAAAACACATTATTTATATCATAAAATGATCATTTTATTGTGACTAGCAGACATTAAAACAAAGTGCATATTAAAGGATATTTATTTCAGTTATCTTATTAAAAGCTATCGGTAGCAATATTCAAAAAGACTTTTTCATATTTTGCGATCTACTTTTATTCTTCCAAGTGGCTTTTCTCATAGTTCCATATTCAATTTCTATTTAAAAGGAAAATTAATCCATATGGTTTTGCATTCTTTCTACTTATCTCATCACAATGTTTTGCATGAATTATTTTCTATCTGGAAATGTTCTAAACCTTTTAAAGGTCTTTTATTCTATGGTGCACAAAGCTATTTTATCCACAATTTAAGTCAAGGCTGAAAGGACTCAAATTTATTTGCAAATGAAAACTCAAAGGGTTAGAATGAATTAAAAACACTTTATGGTAAAGGATATGTGAATGTGTGTGAAAATTGTTATAGCAGAAAACAATTTGGGAATTTTAATTTATTCTGACCTTTTTCCTCCTAATATTTAGAGTAATATGATGGTTAACTAAAAATTTGTATATTTCTCTTAAAGTAGAGAGATTTTTCTCTCTTTGGGCAAAATGTAGATGTTTCTTATTGATAGTAATTGGAACTTATTTTTGGCCATCCATTTGGTCGTTGTTTGGAATAAAATAGCATTAAATTGCTGACTCAATATAACTTCGGTATGATTTCCTGTTGTCTAGACTTTATGAATGCAGTGATTACACTACCTTCTGTCACTCATATGTATATGTTCCTGAAAAATCTTTCCTTTCTCAAATTCTGCACTACTGAATGCATCTATCATTCCTTTAGTATTTATTATTGTCATTGCTAAATTATTAAATATGTACCAGTGTCCCTAAAGTTAGTGTGTAATTGATTATGTTAAACTATTTTAAGCACACGAACTTTATGTCCCCCTTGTTTATTACAAGTTTATTGTCTTCCCAAATCTGTCACAAGCTCATTCAGGATAGACACTGTTCTCTACGTACTTGTTTCACACACACTAACAAAGACCGTAGCATGTGCCTAGAATTTGCACAATAAACATATGGCTAATTTTCTATTCTCCTATTTATAGCTAATTATTGAGCTTTATATACACATTTTTCTTAGCCATGATATGTTATCTAGAAACAGGGTCTCATGCTGTCACCTGGGCCACGCATAGCGGCATGATCTTAGTTCACCGCACCCTCAAACTCTTGGGCTAAGCTGATCCTCCTGCTTCAGCCTGTAGAGTAGCTGGGATTACAAGTGCACACCACCATACCAGGATAATTTTCAAATTTTGTTTTTGTTGTTTGATGAGGACCTTGTTATGTTGCCTAGTCTGATCCCAATCTCCTGGCCACTAACCACCCTTCTGCTTCAATTTCCTGAAGTGCTGGCATTGCAGGCATGATGCACTGTGCCCAGCCTGCAATCTATTATTTATTAACATGTCTCATTTGAAGAAAGATCTATTTTTCCTGAAACTTAATATAAACCTGAGTGAAAAGAATCATGTAGTCAACAACGCTGTATTTTCACAAAGAGCAGTGGAGACTAAAAGTAACCGATTGGGTTCAGGAAATGTAGCCCAGGTTTTAGGAGAAGTTATAAATATTTTTACACCATTGCAAAATTACTCATTTACTTTATGCCAAGTCCCAGTGATTCATATTGACACGTAGTTTGCAATTACACACATGCACACATGAACACACACATACAGCACTGAAATAAAATATAAGGGAATTTCTACAGCACCTGGAGTTGTCACATTCCTTGATAGGTTCCAAAGCATCAGCAATAGTGTAACAAAGATAATGGCCTGAAGAAATGGAAAATATATTTCTGTCTCTTTGAAGATTTCCTCACTTTTTTTGGAAACTGAGTCCTGCATCCATGCCTTGAAAAATTGTTACAAGGGCAAGGAAATGATTTTTGTTTTTTGTCCTGAAGGAGATGGGCAGCAAAACTGTCTAGAGGCCTGGTACTAAGTGGGTCAAGGTTCCAGTGTGCTTGGAAATTATGACAGAGATGGGACAGTTAGAATCATTAACTGTACTTACATGACAACATCCTAGAACTGAGGGCCTTCCCTCCAAAAGCACTGTGTTTCTGCTTATTTATAGGAAATTCAGTATTTTGAGATGGTGCTTATCCATTTCTCCTACTTCACTGGAAAGCAATAAGCTTCTCTTTCCTCCCCAAGTTTTTCCACTTGTCCTGTTATTCTGACGTGGCTTCATGGGGAAGTGCTGAGCTATGAGTAGCAATAGTATTAGCAACGACTTAATTAGAAATGGAACATGAATGACTCTTTTGATATTAGTGAGCAGCTAATCATAGCCCTATGACAAGTCACCAAGCATATCAGTCAGCTCTTACCAGTGTCATTTCCTTGAAAAGTTGAGAGGATCAAGTCTTCCTACTCTTCTGTGGAAAATATCACTACTCTGTGTACTGAACATTAAAAAAATCTGAGTGTGGATTCTATAATTTATTTGTAGTGATATTTGTTCTACATTGTAGATGCTTCTTGGATAACTGTAGTAACTAAAAATGCCACCAGATAATAGCACAAATAGATAAAGGAAAGTGGCCAGTACCACAAAGTATCCACAATGAACAATTTTCAGAGCAAGAAGAAATATCATCTATTTCAAAATGACTTCAAAGAGGCCAAAACATTGAGGATTAAGTGAGCACAGAACTTCAAAATGTTTGTGACTCTTACAAGGCTGTTTTTATCTTCAAGCTGTTGAGAAATGAGACAGACAGAATCATTTTACTCCTGAGACCCATGATTTCCTAAGCACTATCCTGGGTGTGAGAGACACAGAGATTAGGTGAACACAATCCCTATTCCTTTACTGGTTAAGACAAGTACTCATGAGATTTTTTTAAAATGAAATGTTGCATATATTGTGAAACAAATGATATGTCTTTGTGAAAGTGATGAATATCTCAGCCCTTAAGGATAAGTAAAAGTTAGGAAAGCCAAGAATTTTACCCAACCAAAAATGAAAACCAATAAGAACTAATATTTTTTCAGTGATTTCTTAATTACTGATGGTTAATGTTATTCTAAGCACTTTACATGGTTCATTCATTACCTCCTTGGAACAACTCTATGACACAGTTCTGTTGTCATACCAGTTTTACACATGGAGAAACCAAACATTAGAATAGCAAATGTCTTGCACAATATTACAAGAGCAGATGAATTGAGAAAGCAAGCAATTTTACCCCTGAGACAATAATCAGCATTTTGCTAAACACCATGGAGAACTGTGTTAATTCATCTTCTACAAATTCTAAATATTTTTAATGAGTCATTTAATTTTTTTAAAGTGACATAAAACAGTAAGACATGTGCTTAAAGATCTGATAATCTTGTGCAAGAGGATTTTGAGATAGTTGAGGTGTAGAGGCTGGGAAACACTTTAGAGTTAACTGCATGTGAGCTATGTCAAGACTCAATTAATAATCAATGCAGCAAAGAACGGAAAGCCAGTGGATTTAAGTTACAGGACTTAAAAGTTCCAGGAATTGATGCTTAATCAAGTATATGAAGGGATGAAGGATGATAGTGTAGATTATATTAAATTTAACTGGGAGAGGAAACACAAGCAAGCAGAACAGATTTGGGCTGTGAATTGAAAGACTAGTTAAAAGTAAATCCTGGGAGTGAGATAAAAATTAAATATCTGTTAAATACTCACATGGACATGTGCAACACAGTTCAATGTATAAGCCTGAAGAAGAAAAAGGGGCTTTGAGTTGTATTTTAATTTCCTTTAAATTCATTTGACAATTATTGAGCAACTAATTTAATCTAGACAAAGTAAGATTGATGGAAAGACTAATAAGAAACCATTCTGTGAAGAATCTAAACATCTCTAAATGGTAATCATTCAAATATCTCAAAGTCTTCTTGCATGAGATCATCAGATCTTAAGTATTTATCATACATAGAATATGAATTATATTACTCTAGGAGTACATTAGATTGAAAGGAGGAAAAACCAAATGAAATAGACAAATGGATAAATTAAGATGGCAAAATATTGAGAAAATATCATTTATAAATAAAATGGCAGTGGAGTTTCAGGAGGGAGAACGCTCAACAGTGACCTAAATGTTTATATGCAGCATGTTTTTTTAAATGTATCTTGGTTGTTCCACTTTTACAATATTTACTTAAAGTGTGATAATTATTCAACAATGACATACACTGAATACACACAGAAAATAACATTATCCCTACAGCGGGTTGGGTTAGTATTCTGCTGCTTACCACAGAAAGAGATCAAACCAAATTCTGGCTTGTAGCAAAAGTACAACTTCAAAATGCAGCCTTTGCAAAACCCACAAGAAATGTAATCAGCAGAGGGGCAATCCCAGAATAGAGCCACTGAAAGTGTTACACTGCGGGAGGACCCAAGATGGTGCAGTAGAGGCACCATCTCAATGACCTCTCAGGAAGGTCAGGGAAAATGTGACTCGCCACCGGTATCAGTATTGTCCTGCTCAAAAATAGTGTTGTAAAGGCACAGAGTTATAGTGTGGGACATCAGGAGCAGAAAAGATGAGAGGGAAACCAGCACAAAAAGCAGGTAAACTGGAGTGTGGTGACCCAGGGCAGAGCCTTTCATGCATCACTGTGGTATTAGGACAACCAGAAAACCATCATAATCCACTACAGTCTCCGGTTGGGGTGGAGGGGACTGATCCAAATACAGGTGTAAGGTGTAAAGCAGGGTAAAAATGAGCTGGGAACCCACAAGGCTGTCAGGAGCACAAATGCAGGCTCCATTAATCCCACTAAGGACGGCCAGGGGGAGATCAGACTGTCCCTCAGATCCTCGGGACAAAGCTAGGATTATGGCCAGCTGTTACTCTTGTAGAGCACAAGCGACCCAGTGCCTAACAAGCACCAGGCAGATGGCAGCCCACTGGTAAGTCACAAGGGTGGCACGGGCATCACTCAAGTCCTGAGTCCATCAATGCCTGCATGAGTGTTGCTTGGTGCTGCTTTCCATGGATTCTGGGGCCCCACAGGTACACCACCTCTGGCCATTTTTAGCTCCGCCTTCCAAGCCCAGACAGCCATATTTGGATTGATCCCTCATCTTTACCAAGCAGATCAGAGAGGTTCTGTCCTTTCCAAAGAACTCCTTTCAATCCCTGGGCTCATTTGCCTCAGTGAGTGACGATTCCTGCCTCAACAAAGTTACCTAACTAGTATCTGGTATACCTTCCAGGCTTGTGACACCATCCACTGGGTCTTCATTACACACCCTCCCCATCTTCTGCTTCCAAAGCAAAATTGAGCACCCAGCTCTGATCTCCTTGACAACCAGCTGATGAATGCCAGACAATCCAAAATTCAGCCAAAGATATAACAGTCTGGAAACAACAATTTCTGCTGATACTGGAGTACCACCTAGTGTTCACAATAGAAAAAAAAAAAACTCTTCTGGCTACATCGTGGATTAAACAATTTTTAAAATTTATTTTCTGTCATTGTTATTTTCCCCTCCTCTTCCTCTCCTCTTTTTCCTCCTTCTCCTCTTCCATCTTATTCTCTTTGCTCTCCCTTTGTCTCCTATACTCTAGGGTCATTTTAACTCCAAAGCCTAGAGTTAAAGAAGAACAAAGGGAAGGAGAAAAAGAGTGAAGTAAGTTGGGGAAGAAAATAAAGAAGACAAAGCCACACATGGAAGAAACCAGCAAAATATCTGTGGCAATATGAAGTGCCTGACAGATCAACTCCCCCTGGGGATCACATTGGAGCTACTACACAAGGTTCCAACTATAAAGTGTGGAAGTGACAGAATGGAGTCCACACTAAGGACAGCCAATATGTGATGATAGGAGTTAATGAGAAAGCAAAAACCCAGGAGGAAGAAGTTTAAACAATGCCCCTTTAATGAGTTTAAAGGCAAAGTTTCCAAGGATCTGGAAAAAATTAGAAAGGATATAAATGAGCTTAAACAGTTGAACAAAGCATTTGGGGAGTTAAAAATACAGTAGAAAAATTTCAACAGTAGACTAAACTATGGAGAGGAACGAATCTGAGAGATTGTAGATAGGTTCTTAAGCTAACCTACTCATTTATAGAGGCATAAAAGAAGAGATAAAAGCAGAAAAATCTCTTTTAGAATTATAGGACTGCAAGAATTGTACTAATTTAGGAATTATTGGTATCATTGAAGCAGAAAAAGAGAGTCCCCCAAACATGGAAGCTCTAGAAGATATTATAGCTGAAAATCCTCCAAGCATCATCATGGCCAAAGATTCAGATATACATGTACTAGATAGGTATCAAATCCTGTGATAACTCAATTCAAACATAGCTTCTGCTGAATACATTGAAATCAAGCTTGCCAAAGGCAAAATTAAAGAGCAAATTCTGCAAGCAGCCAGGTGTAAGCAGCCCTATCAAGGAAATGATTTCTCAGCAAGCAAAGCCTGCTTGGTCTGAACAATATGAGAAACAACATTATAATAGCTGAGGACTTCAAAACCCCACTGGCAGAACTGGAGAGGTACTCTAGGCAGAAACTAAACAAAGAAACATTGTACTTAAATGTGAATCTAGAAGGATGAGCTTAATGGACACATACACAGACCTTTCACCCCAGTCCCACTGAATAAATCTTCTTCTCGCTGATTTTGTAAATGATCAGCTCGTGGATCATTCTCTAAGATTGACCATATCCTAGGTCACAAATGAAACCTTAACAAATTTAAAAACATAGAAATCATACTTTGTATATTTACAGACCACAATGTAATTAAAGTAGAACTCAATTCCAACAAAAACATTCATCCCCACAAAAGCAGCTATCATTGCTGGACAATGGCTGAGTGAAGGAGGAGATAGAGAAGGAAATCATTATATTCCTTGAACAAAATAACAATGAAGCCACAAGCTATCAAAACTTGTAGGATACTACAAAAACAGTTTGAAGAGTGAAATTTAAAATATTAAATGCTCACATCTAGAAATCACAAAGAGTGCAATTGATAATCTTGAATCATCTCAAGAAACCAGAAAAGGAAAAACAACCAAATCTCAAGCCCAGCAGAAAAAAAGAAATAACAAAATCACATTAGAACCAAATGAAATCAAGAACAAAAGCACCATTTGGAATATTAATCAAACAAAAAGTGGCTCTTCAAAAAGATAAATAAAATTGATAACCCCTTGGCCAAATTAATCAGAAACAGAAAAATAAAATTTCTAATAAGTTCAATTACAAATGAAAAAAGTGAAAAGACAACAGATACTAAAAAATGCTCATCATTGAATACTATAGAATACTCTGCATCCAGAAATTTGAAAATGTGGAGGAAATGGACAAATTCTGGAATCACACTTCCTCCTTAGACTCGGCCAAGATGAAACAGAACATTTGAACAGACCAATATCAAACACTGAAGGTGGAAGAACAATAAAAAAAATTCCAACAGCAAAAGCAACAAAAAGCCCAGACTAAACAGTTTCACAGCAAAATTCTACCAAACCTTCAACAAACTCATACCTATATTACAGTATCCATTCCAAAATATTAAGAAGGAAAGAACCCTCCAAAATCCCTTTTATGAAGCAAATATTATTCTGATACTGAAACTAGGAAGAGACACAATAAAAAATTATAGACCAATATCATTAATGAATATCACTGCAAAAACACTCAATAACATCTTAGCCAACAGAATCTAGCTGCACAGAAAAAGAATAATTCACAACAAGATGGGCTTCATCCAAGGGAGCCGAGATGCTTCAGCATGCACAAACCCATTAACCTAATTTACCCCATAAACAGAAGTAAAACCAAACACCGTACGATTTTCCAAATAGATTCAGGAAAAGGATTTGACAAAATTCAGCATCATATTTTTTCAAAAATACTTAAGAAAATTAGCATAGATGGTACATTCCTTAAAGTGGTAAAACCCACTCATGACAAATCCACAGCCAACTTCATACTGAAAGGAGAAAAACTGAAAGCACCTTATCACCTCTACTCTTCACCATAGTACTAGAAGTTCTAGCCAGTGGAATCAGACAAGAGGGTATAAGGATGTCCAAGAGGGGGCCAGTCACAGTGGCTCATGCACATAATCTTAGCACTCTGGGAGCCTGAGGCAGGTGGATCACCTGAGCTCTGGAGATTGAGAACCGCCTGAGGAAGAGTAAGAACTTGTCTCTACTAAACACAGAAAAGTTAGATGGGCACTGTGCCAGACACCTGTATTTCCAGCTACTTGGGGAGCTGAGGCAAGAAGATTACTTGAGTCCAAGTGTTTGAAATTGCTATGAGCTATGATGCCATGACACTCTAACCAGGGTGACAGAGTGAGACTTTGTCTCAAACAGAAAAAACAAACAAACAAACATATACAAATGGGGATAGAGGAAGTCCAACTATCACTCTTTGCTGATGATATGATCTTATACCTGGAAAACTCCAGGGACCCAATCACAAGACTCCCAGAATGGATAAATACCTCAACATCTCTGGATATAAATCAATGTACACACATGCATATAAAAAAGCCTTTATATATGCTAACGATAGTAAACCTGAGGATCAAATCAACACACAATACCCTTTACAGTAGTATCAAAGAAAATGGAATATCTCAGAATATATTTAGCAAAGGATGTGAACAGTCTCCTACAGAAAGAACTATGAAATACTGAGAAAAAAGTTCAGCAACGAGGTATGCAGCACTTTTTCTAGGATGAGTTCCTAAACTTAATTGTCAGACCTTCTATAATAGAATGTAATTAAAATATTTTGAGACTTGTATAAAATACATTTCTTTGCAAATGAATTTTGATTCCTTCTAAAGACAAGATATGATGTGGTTAAACTTAGATATGGCAGAAAGAAGCTGCAATCAAGACTTGCAATGCTGAAAATACTTAACTGAGTTTTCATAAGGGAAGAAAAAGGAAACAGATCTTTGAGATAATGAAAAAAATAAAGTCAAGAATTGGAAAAAATGGAATTTTTAATGTCTAAGGGTCTAGGAAAAACCTAGCTCTCCTCCCTTGACTCCATCTCCTCACATACAGGCAAAACAAATACATGGGTTAAGGTGTGCATCGCTTAACTGATGTAATCTGTGTTAACATTGTCCATTAAAAAAAAAAAAAAGAAAGGAGTAACTTCAAGGGAGTGTGACTAACTTTATTTGGGGCAGGAGAAATTTGCAGTACTCCTAGGGCATCATGTATATCTATTGCTCTATTCAAAGAGCAATACAAAAATGAAACATGGAATTGATGAAGAGATGAGTGACATATATATTAAATTGGGAATTATCATCATCAAGATCAGAGATTGCTAAAATTTTCTGAAAAGACCCAGATACTAAACATGTGTTTAATCTTTGTACATCATTTAGTCTCTGTCATGACAACTCAGCTTTGCCAAGACAGCACAAAAGTATCTATCTATAGGACATGCATAAGGAAGCAGTGTGGCTTGTTTCAATAAAACTTTACTTATAAAACCAGTGGTTAGCTGAATCTTGCCCATGGGCAAAGTTGCTTGATTTAGCAAAAAAAATCTTAAGGCACCCAATTGAATTTGGCAACACTATCCATGGGTCATAGTTGCCAATCTCTCATTTAGATCCCCCCAACTAGGAAAATGATGGTGTTTAAACATGAAGAAATTGTTCAGTAGGGAGGAAAGGATCAAATGTGCCTGAGATTAGAGACATTATTATAAGAAAAGGATACTAGAGACTAAGAAATTTTGTCAGAGTATAGCAGGAGGGAATTAAATGAAACGTGTATATGTTTGTTATACAAGGTCAGGCAATTCAGTTTACAAACTCATTTTAGAAGGAGTGCTACATACCTCATGGCTGAATATCAGTATGGTCACCTTCAATGATGCGCCTTTTAAATCTATGCATTGATGCCAGAGACTACTCCACCTTCATAGCAATTTTAGAACTCTTTTTGTGGAATGACCATCAGAGCTGTCATAGAAGGCTGTACAATTAAATTCGTGAACTCAACCTAGAAATTGTTCTTAGAAAAGTAGACTAGTCACAGACATTGGTGTGTAGCTTCCTAAGTGGAGTATCTCAGAGGTGACCCTAGTGATAGTCAACAGTGAGGTATAGCTCTTTTTCTAGGATGAGTTCATGAACTTAACTTTCTGACTTATATGTGCATAAAATATTTTATACTGGATCAATTACATAGAGTCAGATAAAGAATCCTCAAAGAATACTCCCGTAAGTACTTAAAAAAGATACGAGTTATAGCACAGTATCAGGCAAGCTGTTAGGGCCTAAGAGGCCTTCAGGGACATTTCTCCCACACAGACCCTTTTTTTTGTCCCACTGGACTCACTTTTCCCTCTTGTTAATAAGTGAGAAATTCTGGTTGTGAAGAATTCAGGAAAAAGTTTCTTGCAATGTCTTACTATCTTTTCTACTCACTTAATCAGATGACTAAGTCAGGTTGTGTAATCTGTTGAACTAGACTGATGGTTTACATCAATCTGTGATGTCCAAGCAATGTAGAGAGTCTGACCCTGGCTCTGCCTGAGAAATTTCAAATGTAACAGCACATTATAATGCACCAGCTATCCTATTTCATCTTTCTCTTATCCTCGTGTCAGAAGGAGACTTTCAAGGGTCCCCAGCGATCACCACAGGGCTTCCCACTCCTGCTGTAAGGCAACTTTCTTGTATACTCTTGTATTAATAGATCCTCTGGATTGAAATTTTTCATTAAATTATTTTTGAAAGTTCTCAGTTAAGAAGGAGCCATTGAAAACCTAATATTTTTAATTCACATAAATATATTTGAAGGAATTTGTTCAGTAAATTTCAAGCTACTTGATAAAAATTGTGTATTTTGAAATTAAAAATCATATAAATTTGCATGTAAAGTTTTAGAAGGTGAGAAGAGTACTAAGAAAAATAGTCGGAAAATGTGAAAACAACCCAAACTGATAAATAGTCAGATATAACATTTGATGGTAAATTGTTTAAACTAAAATAAATAAATAAGATTATAAATAAGTAAATGAAAGCATTTCTACTGTACTTATTCAGTGCTTCCTAACTCATTCTTTAAATACAGACAGCATCGGGGGGATTTAGTTGGTTTTTCACTATTTTCTAAAGTATTTTGTGTACAGTTTACTTTTTTTTTGCCTTGACTGTCTAATCCAACTCACCAATTAAATTGTTTAATACCATAATTTCTTTGTAAGAAATTCTTTATAAAGAGTTCAATTTAATCATCTTATTATTCAGATTTTTTCCTTATCTTTTCTCAGTTTTTCCATTTGCATTTTTACCGAAATGAGTGCATCACTCCTAAGCTTTTTGATTAAAATAATACATAATTGTGTACATTTATATTCAGTTGTCATGTTTAACAATGTAAAGTTATATTCTCATAGTATGAGAGTATATATACTATAGCATAATATGCGAAGTGATAACATCTACTATCCTAGTATTGGTTAGGAATTTTTTCTTTTTTTAATAAGTACCCTTGCAAACACAGGACCTCAAAAACTTGGGTAAAGACTCAAAATTGTTCCTCTCCATGTAAATCTTTAGGAAAAGGTGAAAGTTTTATGCTGTCTGAAGAGAAACCAGAGTATAGTTGGTTAGGATTATTTTCAATTTCTTCTTTGACCAATATTGCTAAGGATTTATTCAACATAATTTCAAAACTATAGCTTTTGACTTCATAATTTTTTTCTTTTTGTATTTGATACATTGATGTATGCTCTTAATATTTCCTTTTTTCTTTGGATTCTCTTATTCTTTTTTTAAAAAAAATTACTATGGTTGCAAATTGGAATCTTACTCATTGCTTTTCGCTTTTCCTTACATGTAATATAAACATGCTAATTCATAAGGTTTCTCTGAACCCTGAGTTAGCATCAGCACATACATTTCAATGTCTTGAACTTTCTTTAGAATTCACTACAATATTTTATAATTTTCTTTGTGAATTTTTTTCCTCTGACATACATATTTTTCTTAAACTGTTTTTTTTTTAATTTTTACATATTTAAGAATTGTTAAGAGATATTTTTTCATTGGTTTTCACTTTTCTACTTTGGTGTTCATAGGGCACACTTATTATAATTTAACTCTTGATATTGTTACTGCTGACGTAAAACTTTAAAAAGGGAGATTAAGCAAACCTTATCATAAAGAAAATTTTTTGACTTCTTTAGATGCCATTTGGCTGGATTTTAGAAAGGTATGAGGAAGTATTCTGAATTCAGTAGGATTGAGAACTATTGCCCTTGAGAATTTAAACTCATCAAATTAAACATTCAGCAGAAACAAAGAAAACAAAATAAGTATCTAGCTTTAGAAATATGTGCCCCAAGAGAACAAACACTCTGTACCTTATTTTATGCCTCCACAATATCACATTGACTTCACACACCAAAATATCTATAATCATTTCAACATATTTTTGGATCACCTCAAAGCCTCCATCCAAATGTTGAAAATGGATGGTGTGACGATTTTAACTCCAGTATGTGAAGTATCCTGTGAATGGATTCTAAACACATGGACAGTGTTCTACCCATTTCAAAGGTCCAGAAATACTTAAAATTAACTTTTTCAGTTTTAAATGTGGCAATTGTAGAAATGAATATTTTAGAATAAATTGATTTCTCAAATCCTCGGAGAGGTTTGGGCTCTTTATTAAAATTGGAAATCTAGAGTGGTAAAAATGTTCATTCTACCATTTAATGGATCTACTCAAGAGAGTTTTTTTCCCTTACACTGAAGAATTATTTTTTACATCCAATTACCCTTGAATATGGGACATTCACAATAGTATGTTTCACAATAAATAGAACAGGCTTTCTGCCTAGAAGGCTATGATTAAATATTAATTAAATACAATTATTCAAGAGTCCAAATTCTGGACAAAATCTTATTTGTGACTCCATAGGTTTTAATCCTCAATGAAGCTTCTATTTTGATTTTCAACAATGAGTCCATTGATCATCCCTCTCAAGTAGTTTAGAACTCATATAGAAAAAGATTTTTATGATACAAAGACTATGCTAAGTCCTTCTATGTATTTAACTATTTTAATAATTAAACCATTAACTCTCCTAGTAAGTACTGTTTTATCAGTTTTACAAATGACACTTTAGTTAATATATTTCATTATGCAATTGAAGTGCATTTTAATAACCTAATAAAATTAATCCAAACTTTTAGATAATAGCAAAAAATATGAACTTTATAGAGATATACTTATTTAAATACAAATTACAACAATAAAAAATGGGTGACCAGTTGAAGTTTATCTATAAATAGATGTTTTATTTTTTAATTGTTCATACATATGGCAAGCTAAGATGTGCATTTCATTTAATTTTTTTTCCCTTGCTTGATTAGTTCTTATTATTTCCTTTCTCCTTTCAAAAAGCATTTATTGCTAGGATAACTATATTCTGGGAATAAAAATACAGAAAGTCAGAGTTCCCTTCAAAAAGTTCATACAAAGAGAGATGAGGTGATTATTAACTACTGTGGTTTTTACTGAAAAGCAGAGGAGGTGTCAGGAGATAGCCATGCCCATTGTAGAATAACATCTGGGCAAAGTCTGGAAGGGAGATAATAAGTTCATCAGGGTTGCAGAAAACAGGAAAGTACACACCAAGTCACAGGAAAAACATGCTCCAAACAATAGCTTTTATAAGCTGCCATGATTAGAAAAATACGAGATCCAAATGGATTATGGTATAATTCTTAAGTTTATCTTACTCTTTTCTTTCTTTTTATAACTGAACAAAGGACTAAAAAACAAAAAAATTCCAAAAGAAGAAATACAAATGTACAATAACCATATGGTACATTTGTATTTCTTCTTTTGGAATTTTTATGTAACATCACAAATCATTAGAGGAATACAGATCAAAACCACAATAAAATACCATCTCAGACCCATTAGAATGTTTATTTTTAAAAAGACAGCAAATGTAGAACTAGCTCTGCAGAAATTATACCCCCTGTGTAATGCTTGTGGGAATGTCAAATTATGTAGCCACAAAGGAAAGCAATATGTGGGCTCCTCAAAAATATTAAGCTAGAATTACTATGTGATCCAACAACTCCACTTCGGGTACATGCACACAAAAATTTAAAGCAGCGATTTGAACAGCTATTTGTACAGTAGTGCTCATAGCAGCGTTATGCACAATAGCGAGAAGATGGCAACAACACAAATGCTCATTAACAGATAAATAGATAAACAAAATATGATGTAAACACACAATGGAATGTTATTTACCCTTAAAAGAGATGAAATTCTAATATATGGTAGAATACAAATGAACCTTGAAGACATAATGGTAAGTAAAATAACCCAAACGCCAACAGACAAGTATATTATGATTCCAAAATATGAAGTACTCGGAGTATTCTAATATGCACAGAAAGAAAGTAGGACAGCAGTTGCCAAGGGCTGGGGGAAGGGGAAATGAGTAAATAATATTTAACGGGTATGAAGTTTCTGTTTGGAGATGAAAAAGTTCTGGATATGGACAGTGGTGATGGTTACTTAACAACATGAACATATTAAAACCACTGAATTGCACAGCTAAAAGTGGTGGGCCTGGTAATTCTTGTGTATATAGTGCTACAATCATGTTTTTAAAAATAAGATAATAATTTTAAGAGATATAAATGCCAACTAAAATTGTACTGAGGTATCATCTTCAGTCATTCCAAATGAGGACAGTTTAAAGCTGACAATGTAAGGCTATGGGGAATAGGCCTGTCTCATTTCTGTGGGAAAGTGAACACGTACAACATTAGGGGGAACTTGGCAATGTAATTAGGAATTACAGGAGCATTTATCCTTTGACCCAGTATTCCTATTTCTAGGCATGTGTCCCAAAGACATACTTGGAAAATTTGAAATTGATAGGCACAAAGCGATTTAATGGTGACAACAGGTGTTAAAACAACAGCAACAACAAAAAGAAAAACCCTAGAAAAATCTACATGTCCAGCAATAGGACTGATTTAATAGACTATGCTGTATTCAAACAACGGATAATTGAAAGTCTATAAACGAATGAAGAAAATCTCTATGTACCTGAATGGAACAACAGTCAGGCTGTATTAAGTTAAGTGAAGTAAGATGCTGGATAATGTTTATGGCATGTTATCTTCGTGTGAGGGAAACAAATATGTAAATATTTTATTTATATTTTCAAAAAGAAAAAATGAAAGCATACACAAATAGTTGATTAAAATCATTTCATATCTTGGGAGCGAAGGTGCAGGATGAAAAAGCAAGGACAAATTCTGTGGGTACATCCTGCTGTATAGTCTTGGCTTTAGAACCGTATAAATGGTTTATATAACTGCAATGGGAAAAGACAAAGCTGAAAAGAACACAAATGTAAACAAATATACCTAACCTAATAGTACATCGTTGTGCTGCCTGCCATAGCTGTGTGAGCAAATGTGGACTTGGAAAAGCCAGTCTTCCACAGTGGATACTCAGTGGTTATTTTGGCCTGAATTTAAAATAGAGCCAATCAGCCGTTTGATGACCAAGGGTGACAGCAGAACGTTGGATTCCTTCAAAACCTGCACCTTTTATCTTTGGCCTTGGGAACCAATAAATTAGAGCTCATCTGTCCTGGGCAATCAGAATTCAGATGTATGTCCCAATCGGTGTTCACCTGTATTGACCAATAAGGATTAAGGTGCATTGAATAATTATAAATCTTTCGTTTGCACACACAGACCGAATTGGGAACCTGGGAGGGAACTTTTGCTGTAAAACTTAAGCCTTCCCTTTGTTCTCTGCAATGCACCTTTTTTTCACACAAGAGGTTGCACAGTCTTCCTGGTGTTTAAACTATTCACTGGCATAAAGTCTCTTTCTTTCTTCCAAATAACATGGCAGGGAAATTTGTTCATGGTTTTCCTGCATAAGTAAGATAATTAAGGGAAAGTTAATTCTTGTAGATAAATTTCAGCTAATAAAAAAAAGCAACAGCTAGATGGAATGGTGCATGCCTGTAGTTCAAGTTACTTGAAAGGCTGAGGCAGGAAGATCTCAGAGGTTTAAGGCCAGCCTGGACGACATAGCGAGACCCCATCTTGAATTAGAAAAGAACCCATGGTTCCACAATGATGCTCAAAATAAAGGTGGTGGAAGAAGTGAGTTCTTTCTCTCTAAGGCTGAATCTTATGCTTATTTTATTTTATCTTTTGTAAAGAATATTACAAACCATACAGATGAAGCAATAACTAGGATGAGGTATGGGGAAGGGTTCTATGTCCTCCCCAGCCATGCCACCTTGGGATCTCTACATGTTCAATTATCCAGAAGCTATTGTTCTTTCTCTTTTTTATCCCCAAATTATTTTTCCTCCTTGGCAGTTAGTTAGGTTAGGCATATATTTCCAAATGTAATTTATTTATTAACCCTGAGAAATTTAAAAGAAATAACATTTATCCTACTTTACCAAAGTAAAAAAAGGTAGGAATTTTATGTTATTTTAAACAAATGCATGAGAAAATGATAAAAAGTATTCAGATAAATCCTAAAACTGAAGTATCAATGCTGTAAAAGACACAGAAGATATCCAGAACTTCAAAGGAAAAATTATATTTTATTCTTATTCTTTCAGCTGATGAAGATGCAATGTATGTAGCAAACACAGAAAGAAGAGGGAATATTTTAGCATCAAGATTAATTTATGAGAGAGCAAGCAGGCATGAACAGGCATAGTTGTTCAAATGAAAAGTCACTGAAAGAGATAATGCAAATTTAATGTGATTTAAAATTATATTGTCTAGTTTAAGAGGTAAAATTGCTTTCTGTGCAGACTTGGCAACTTGCAGAATACTTTATCCATTTTAGATTCCTAAATTGGAAATTAACTCAAGAAAATGGACCAATGATGAGGTTAATAAAAATTTTGGAAGCAATGTTATCTGAAGAACGAGAAAGGTCAGAAAGTTAATATTTGGAATAAAAAGGAGAATTTTCTCCAAATATTTGAGTAACCTTTATGTAGTAAAGGATAGATTAAAAAGAAAAGACATTTACTTATTTTGTACAAGAATAGAGAGCAGAATTATGATCACTGTTGAAGGAAAGTCCATTAGAAAAACTTATTATGGGTATTCTGGAATGAAAGCTACCCAAAAATAAAATGTATAACATGATAGAATGATAAGCATTCTTTTTACTAAGATCTTTCCAAAAGAGGAAAATTCACAATCTATGGACTTGTAGAAGAGACTGATTAATTTTAAAAAATGTACTTTATGTATGATTTGAAAATTTTCACATAAATAATATGTAGATAAACATCAATGAGTGTGAATAAACATATCAATTTATGTTCCATTTGTTACACAGGCTTGTACTTATCTTGATTAAATACTTTGACATCAGGGTTAATATGTTTTTTTACTGTCATTGATTATTCAAAATGCTAGATACAGGAAAGAGACAGGATGACAGATCAGAGACACCAGCTGCCAGATCATCTCAGAAAGAAGTGAAAACTTTAAATGAAAAAAACAAGCAAAACAAAAAAAACCCAACAAAGATCAGGTGTAATTCCAAGGGAAAAGTGCCAGAACATACCCGTACCACAGATTCCACAGGAAGAGGTTGCAGAGCAGAACAGGAAGGAGCAGGTATTGGTAAAAGTCAGTCCTGGAGATGTTTGAGGTCCAGTGAGCAGGATGGCTGGAGTGGTTAACGCCTTCCTCCCCCGCATCTCATCATCAGTGGGCTCCTGAGCTACTGGAGTGATCTTCTACTCTTAGAGGCCCCAACAGTGCTGCCACCAGTGAACTGAAAGCTTCTTGAGGACAAAGCACAAGCTTCCAGTATCCTTGGGGTCGCTTCCTGTTATCACAGATCCTAACTGAGATGGCAGACATTGTATTATTATTTCACCACCCAGAGTTCATCTTTATCCTCTCCAGGATACTTCAGCCCCTCAGCTTTAATCTCATTTTTTTCCTACACAAACATTACATAAATCTTGTCAAGACTGTAGGAACCACATGGGAATGGAGGGTCCCAGGGCATCTGAATGACCCCAAAGCCTGGAAATTCTGAGTGGACTGGTTTCTGGAGAGAGAGACAGTGATGATCAGGGCTAGCTTTCTTCCACTAAGACTCCTTTCCTCCCTTTACCCAACTCCACTCCTGGCTGCTGAGAGACAATTGAGCCAGGGCTCAGAGACTGCTTTTTCCCTCTGTTAGTACTTTCCCCACACTGGGGCTTCCACAGATAGTGAGACTCAAACCTTTCTAGTTTCTTTTCTTCAGGTCCCTTCCCCCAACTGTGGTTGCCAGGAGAAACAGTTGAGCCATCACATAGAGGCTTCCAAAGACAGTGGAGTTCAGACCTTTCCTTTAGGGGTTCTGTAGTGGACTGAGGGTGATTAAACAGCGAGCTCCCTGTCTGCCCACCATCCCTGGTCCTGCTTGTTGGATAATGCCCTCAGAGTGGGGTATTCCCCAAGCCAGAGGGACATAAAACCTCCTTAGACACTCTGTGACCAACTTGGGACCAGTGTGCTTCTCCCAAGCATGGTCAGGGATTGATCACTGGGGACTCAAGGACAAGCCCATAGGCCAGATACTATAGCCCCAGGTCTAGATTGCATTACTCAGGGGCACAGAGAAGAGATTTGCGAATTAGTCTTGGGAAGTGATGGTGCCCATCTGGACAGATATTGGGAGAGTGAAGTGTGAGTCCTAGCTTCAGAATGCTTGAAGGGTACCCATCCTCAACAGGAGGGCCATACTCCCAGCTCAGACCCAGATCCTAGGCAGGGAACCTCCTGGCCTGCCTTGCAATTATGAAAGATCATGACTGGCTTGAGATTCTGCCTGCTGGTAGATGGCAAGAAAATACCAGGGAACAGGGAAGACAGAAAGCACTGTTTCACAGTCCAGATTGTGAATCTTAGATGTGCTCACCTCCATAGCAGATTCTGTGGTTGGGTGAGGCCTCTTTAGCCCCTTCTTGGTGGCTTTTCCTAGAAGCTGGGAGCACACTTTTGACCTCAGCTGAAAAGATATCTTGCCAGCTTGGTGGAGCCTGAGGGCAAGGTCACCCAACACAGACCTGCCCATCAGGACTTCAACCACCTCTTCTGTGGCAGAAAATTGGGCTCACTTGAAGTTCCAGGGCCCCACACCCTACCAGGGGCAATCGAGTGCTTTCTTTGCCACTCATGGTACCACATAGCAATATTGCAGCCTATTCCTTCCAGCAAGCACCACCTACTGAGGTCAATCTTCATGTTTTTCACACAGTTTACTAACTCAATCAGACAGGTGTGGCTGAGTCTCACCCATTAACATCACCTACTGTTTCAGACATTAACTGGGCTTGTGATTATTTGAACCATGAGGGTCCAACCCATGGCCTTCAGGCCATATGCAGCCCAGGATGGCTGTGAATGAGTCCCAACACAAAATTGTTAACTTTCTTAAAACATTATGTGATTTTTTTTAGGTGATTTTTTGTTGGAACTTGATTGGTTGGTTTTTGAGTGTAAACTTTATAAATAATGATACTGTGTTACATTGTCACATAAAATAAACATACACATGCTATTGCTATTTGTACACATGTGTGGCTTCTGGTGTATTATCTTCTAAGCACAGTCAAATTGATACCATCAGATGTCACATGTGCTTGTGGTGACTTAGCAAGGCAAAAATAATCAAAAATATTTCAACCTACCTTGCAATGTTAGATGTAATATGTTAGCCAGAAGTCAGTTAAGTATTATTAATTGTGTATTAGGTCCACTTCCACACTTAGATGATGTCTAACACATCACACTCTGTGCTTTACATTCAGCCCTCTTCCTCAATTTGCATCAGCTACTGAGATGTGGAAGAGCCCAAACCTTGCTGTATTTCTATATTCTTATCAACTAATTTTTATATGCACTGGTGATGGATGTCAGGATAGATGCTACAGTATGGACCAATTTACCACTTTTATTAGAGATAGTGATGATGAAAATAATGTCAATGAAGAAATAGCTTTTTTAGTGCCATTAAAAGACACAACTAAATAAAAAGAATTATACAAAGCAATAAAAAATACACATTAAAGTGATGTTCTTTGTTCATTGTCAACATTTCTGGTATAGTTACTGATGGTGCCCTGGCAATGGTAGGTAAATGAGAGGGATTGTCAAATTAATAGAGCACAAAGCATATGCCACCAATATTTACTTTTAGTGAAGAACCATTGCACAGTACATTAAGAAAATTAATATGTAAAGCTTTAAAAATGGATAAAGTCATACAAATTTTCATCAAGACTAAATTTCATGTGGGCCAAGAGATTGAATTATTGCCAATTCCAAGACATTCTTAAAGGTATTGATGATAACTATAGTGACATCATTTATTTGAGGGGAGTAAGATGGGTGAATAGAGGCTAAATATTGAAAATATTTTATGATTTGCCTCATGCTATCAAGTTGTGTATAATATTAAAACCAAAATTTGTGCCAAAACATGATGAAAACTAGCTCATAGATTTAGCATATTTAGTGGGTTAACCACTAATTTAAGGAGTTAACATGCATCTTCATGGTTAAAATCAACTTATCAATATAATGTTTTAAACAATAACAAAGTCTGAAAGGAAATTTAAATTATGTTAAGCTCAAATTAAGGCAAACAAGTTTATGCATTTTTACATGTTGGCTAAACACAGTCCTATGAAAGCTAAAAATATGTAGCCTTACTTTTTAATTTGATACAAGAATTTGAAAACAGATTTTAAGATTTTCAGGAAAATAATCATTATTTTGGTGTATTGCAATTCTATTTTAAGTCAACATAAATATGTTATCTGCCAATTTTCAAATGAAATGCATAGAGCTCCAATATCACATTCAAAGTAAAGAAAATTTTGAACAAGTCTATTTACTGGACTTTTATAGATCCTGTCTTTAGAGTTAAGCATCCCTTGCTTCGCAATAACACCTTATTCATGTCATTGCACCTACATGTTCAAGCAACTATTTTCAAGAATGAAGAACATTAATTGTAAAATCAACAGAGGTGCTTGTGGTTAAAAGGAGTAGGGCGTTGGCCCCAAATACAGGAGGTGGCTGGTTCAAACCCAGCCCTGGCCAAAAAAGAAAAAAAAAATGTAAAAAGTAAAAAAGTGTTTTAACAAAAAGAGTAAAATTATAACCAAAATATTGGTAAGCACCTTGGGAACACACTGAGAACTGCAACTACTTTCACTGAACCAGATGCTGAAGCATACATTTCTCAAGCAGAGTTACTTTCTAGAAAATAAAATTTAGCTATATCTCAAAAAAATAATTCACATAGACCAAGTAGGCTTCATTACTTGGATGAAAGGATGATTCAACATATGCAAATCTACAAATATGATTCACCACATAAAAAGTAGCATAAAGAAAGAACATATGACCAGTCAAAAGATGCAGAGAAAGCATTTCATAAAATTCAACACCCTTTTAGGATAGGAACTCTCAACAAAATATACATAAAAGGAAAATACCTCAAAATTATAAAAGCCATGGTAGGCAAACCAACAGCCAATATACTATGAAGGAGAATAACTGAAGTCATTCCTGCTTAGATCTGGAACTAGGCAAAGTAGCCCTCTGTCACCATTTCTATTCAACTTAGTTCTGGAGGTCCTAGCTAGAGAAATCAGACAGGAGAAATAAAGCCAGGGTATCCCAACAGGAGTGAAGAAGCCAAGCTATCACTCTATTCTGACAATATTGTCTTTTATTTTGAAGACCCCAAAGATTCTGTCAAGAGACTCCTGGAATTAATAAATAAATTCAGCAGGCTCTCAGGTTGCAAAATCAATGTATACAAATCAATAGCATTCCTATTTACCAACAACAGTCAATCTCAGAATCAAATGAAATACACAATACCTTTCATAATAGCAACAAAGAAAATAAAACGCCTAGGAATGAATTTAATCAGAGAGGTAAAACACTTTTACAGGGAGAACTATGAATTACTGATTACAGGAATTGTAGAGGATATAAAAAAATAGAAAAATGTATCATGCTCATGGATTAGAAGAATCAACATTGTTAAAATGTCTATACTATCCAAAGTCATCTAAAGGTTCAATGCAATTCCCATTTAAATAACATTGTCATTTTTTTCACTTATCTAGAAAAAATAATTCTCTACTTCTTATGGAACCAGAAAAGAGAACAAATAGCAAATGCAGTCTTAAGTCAAAAGAAGGCAACACTGTACAAGACTTTAAGGTATGCAAGGCTATAGTAACCAAAACAGCATGGTACTGGGATAAGAGCAGAGACACAGACCAATGGATCAAAATAGTAAACCCAGTTATAAAACTAGATCATATTGCCAGCTGATTTTTTGACAAACCAAACAATAATATATATTGGAGAAAAGAATCCATGTTCAACAAACGGTGCTGAGAAAATTTGATAGCCACTTGTAGAAGACTGAAATAGGATCTGCACACTTGTCACCATTCACTAAAATTAATTCATCATGGATTAACAGATTTAAAAATGGCATATAAAAGTATAAGAATTATTTTACATATGTTGGAAAATCTCTTATATTTTATGCAAAGAATTCTATGCAAAATATTTATGAAGAAACCCCAATGTCAATCATAGCAATAACAAAAATAACTAGTAGGACCAGATTAAATTAAAAAGTATCTTCATTGCCAAGAAAAATATTAATCAATCAAATAAAAAAAACAACAACAGAATGGGTAAAAATATTTGCACATTATTATATCTAAGAAAGAACTCATAACCAGACACTATAAAGATCTCAAACAAACCAGCAATAAAAAAAGTAAACAACCTCATAAAACAAAAGGGAAAAACATGAACAGAAGCTTT
Organism: Galago senegalensis; assembly: GCA_963575145.1. Classification (NCBI taxonomy): domain Eukaryota; kingdom Metazoa; phylum Chordata; class Mammalia; order Primates; family Galagidae; genus Galago; species Galago senegalensis. Next base: position 67,913 of record CAUYTI010066421.1, on the reverse strand, counting down.
ACTAAAGAAGATAAAATAATCAGGAAATAAGGCTACAAAAATGCTCAACACCTCTAAATCATCAAAGAAATGAAAATCAAAACCATAGGACATATCACCTCATTCCACTGAGAATAGCTTTTATCAGAAAGTCCTAAAACAACAAATGATTTTTTGTAGGGTGCCTGTGGCTCAAAGAGTAGGACAACAGCCCCATATACCGAGGGTGGTGGGTTCAAGCCCAGCCCCAGTCAACACTGAAAAAAAAAAAAAGTTAAAAACAAATGATGGCATGGATGTGGAGAGAAAGGAAAATTTCACTGCAAAGTCTTTGGAAAGTTGTATGAAGATAAGTCAAAGAATGAAATATAAACCTACCATTTGATCTAGCAATCCCACTATTGGATATTTACTCAAAGGATAAGCCAGGGGCAGCACCTGTGGCTCAAAGGAGTAGGGCACTGGCCCCATATGCTGGAGGTGGCAGGTTCAAACCTAGCCCTGGCCCAAAACTGCAAAAAAAAGACAAGCCAGTTTATCAAAAATACATGCACACTTTTAGGTTTGTTGCAGCAAATTTCAAAATCAAAAAGATATGGAACCAACCCAAGCGTCCAATAATACATAAGTGGATTAATAAAATGTGGTACATGTATACCATGGAGTACTATTCAGCAATGGGACAAAAATGGTAAACTAATACCTTTTGTAACAACATGGATGGAACTGAGGACCATTACTCTAAATGAAGTGTCACAAGAATGAAAAACAAATACCACATGTGCTTACTATTGGGTTGGAACTGATTGATCAATACCCATCTGCACATTTGTTGGTGGAACTCAAAGGAAAGCAGGCAGGTGAGAAGGGGCAGGAGGGCGGGTTGGATTCTTGCCTGTGGGTGCAGTGCACAGTGGGTGAAGAGCACACTTGTGAGGTTGACCCAAGCTGTACACAAGCTATTCAAGTAGCCAAGGCACTGATTGGTACCCTTGTGATATTCTGAAATTTTTAAAAAAAATTCTAGATACAGAACTTATGTTCTTTAATATATGTTAAATTTACTTGCACTGACTTTAATGGAATATTACGAATAATGTACTCACCAATAATTAAAAAATTAATATTTTTATGTTCACATTTATATATTTTCAGAGAAAATGAAAAAACTTTCTGAAACATGGAAAGAAGAAAAGTGGTGCACCATATTTTCTCCATCCACACATAAATGAAATTATTGCTCAGATAACTTAATTAAATCCTTTAGCTGTAAGAAAACAAGTTGATAACAGGTAAATACGATTAAGCTGAAAGCTGACCCTATGGACACAAGGACCTAGAGAAATTCCTCAGGGACTGAAATTCTGAACACTGCTAAGGACAACCCACTCTGCTCTGGGCCTGTGTTAGTCGGAAAAAGGTAACTGAAGTGCTCCAGGAAGGCAAAGTCTCTACAGTTCAGTGCCATCCCTATAATAGGAAATAAAATGTCCCCCGTTCAGTGGGCCTGGTGAGACAGGATGGAGGAATACCATGGGCACAGATCTCGGAGGGGAGAATAATCTCCCTCGTGAGGTGTCAGAATTTCACAGAAGTGTAGGAGGTAGTCAGTCAAAATTCATTCCGCCTGCACATGCAGGAGTCCAAAAATATAAGAAATTAACATAAAGTGTCCAGGGTTGTTAAACTCTCCTGTGAAAGCAGAAAGGAAGTTTAAATCTCCTCTACACAAAAATTTTCTCTGTGAGAAATGCATATTTCCATCAAAACAAGAAACCAGCAACCAAACAAATCCATTTTAAGTAAGCTTACAATACAAAAAAACAAAAAAAAAACCTCAACAGCTAAAACAAAACAAAACACCATGGTGATGAACAAATGTCCACATACAGCAATGAACCACCTGTTTTAAAAAATACGAACAAAGGAAGTCTGAAAATAGCATAAGTAGATGTGTTTTAAAATCATTAAAAAATTGTTTTCTTCTGAGCAATAGAATGGGACAGCATTTTTGTAAGAACATATGACATAGTGATAAAAAAAAAATCTGGAACTGAAAACAAATTATATAAGCACCCAACTCCATGCATCACTCTTTCTTTGCAAAATACCTGGATTCTTTCTGTTGAACGTTTGCGGATATATCCAAGTTTACTCTGGAAAGTTTTCTGCAATAGTGTTTCTTAATACTCATGAAGTGTTATCATTGAGTAAGTAAAAGACTATTTCCTGGCAATGGACCTTATTTTAATACATTCTGTTTTGGCTAGCTCCTCAAATATGTCAATATAATTCCATAGCATTAGAACATTTGCGCATGTATCAAGTCATTTTCTGAGAGATTTGGAAACATTATCTCAACATGAAAGTGGTCCATTATAAACTAATAGTACCTGATAGCACACTAAGGTGGTTGTTGTTGAAATGCTTTCTATCTTTTATAGTCAGTCTTAGCACGGCCTTGCCAAGTGTTAAATGTTAATAATCACGTTATTATTTTGGCTTGGGGTAATGAATTTTATGGCCTACTGGTATTTTGATAAATAAAAAGCGATATAACAATGAGTGTTCAATTTTGACAGCATGTCTTAATGGTAAACTTAGGAACTAGCCAAGCTGTATCTTGAGTATCTAGCCTTAGAAATTAGACTGTGTCTTTGTTTTACTCAGATCATCTAAATAACAACCAGCATTGAATTTAGCTGGCAAGATAAAATGACGAATAAAGAAGGATGTAAATCTTATTTATAGCAAAACATTACAAAATGTGAAGATTCTCCCATAAAGGCATTTATTGTTTCTCATAATTCTGTGTGTTGGAAGGAAATTCTTTTTCAAAATTTAATTTATTATTATTTTGTAATTTAGTGGATACAAGTTTTGGGGTATGTGTTTTGTTGATACAAGGAGCAGTTGTATCATGCTGAAGTTGGGGCTTTCATTAGACCTGTCACCAGAACAGTGTGCATTGTACTCCATCAGCAGATATGTATCCCTTGCTCCCACCCATTGCCATCTTGGTTTCCAGTGTCCACAACTGCTCTTTGTGACCAGATGCACATATCCTTTGTTTGGCTTCCACCTGTTAGTGAGATATGTGGTATCTATGTTTCCACACTGGAGATACTTCTTTTGGAAGAATGACCTCCACATTACTGCAAAAAGATACTATTTTCATTGCTTTTTATGGCCAAATAGTGATTTTCCCCAAACACTAGGGAGTTGAACCAGTGTGGGTTTACTCACCCAACTGATATGTCTGGGTTCTTAGCCATAAAGGCTGGGATAGCCAGATTGTCTGGAGACTCTCCAGTGAATCTCTCTTACTTAAGGGATATTCTTCAGATAGTTTACATGATAAAAAAGGAAATTACATCAGCAAAGAGGAAATGCCCCAATGCAAATGTGTTACATTTCTCTGCCTGCCTTATGTTGATACTGACCCAGGCAAGTCATGTGGCAACCATACAGTCAGATTGGAAGGGGATTCCTCAAGCTGTATATGGAAAGAGGTGTTACATAAAGCATATGTTTAAATATTTCTAACATGTGTTATTTTAATAGAAGAAAAATCAAAGTTTAGGGCAGCGCCTGTGGCTCAAAGGAGTAGGGCGCTGACCACATATGCTGGAGGTGGTGGATTCAAGCCTAGCCCTGGCCAACAACTGCAAAAAAATAAGAAAAAGAAAAATTAGAGTTTGTACATGTTCTATAATGTTTTTATATCAATAAGATCATCAAACTAACACTCTTTGCTCTAATTAAATTCTAACCAAAGAAACCTCTCATTTCATTTTGATTTTCTATACATATTTGCTAGATTAAGACAAATTATTGACCCAGAATCTCACAAGTTAAATTCATAGTTTATATTTTAAAGTAAAAAATGATGTTATACATTATAAATCCGCCTTCTAAAATATTATTTACTTTCATTGAATCTGCCTGATCCAAATTTCCTATCTATACAAAAAAAAAAAAAAAAAATTAAAGGCTTTCCTTTGAGTATCTGTTATATCTATATAATATTTTTGTAATTTCTCTCCCTATACATATATGAGTCAAAAATTATTTACAGTCACTGATTAATCAAAAGTGATCTTCAATTTTTTTACTCGCCTTTTAAGTTCTAAACAAATATTCATCTGATTATCGTATACCTGTATTAATACATATCCCCCCCCCCAGATCCCTTATGTGTCCCTTAAGTAGTAAATATTTCAAAAATTCTATCAAGGTCTATTTTTATCAAATATATTTTACCTGAATAATCTCATGGTTCCTGATAAGAATTAGACATTCTTTATTCTTTATTTATATATTCAAATCCATCCTATTGACTGATTTTCTAAGTTTAAATTTCTACACATTTACATCACTAACATGTTCTCCAACAGGCACCTCAAGTTCAGCACCTAAAAGCATTATACCATTTTCTCCCAAACCTAGTCTTCTTTTTGTACACCTTATTTTGAGCAAATAATGAGATATTTCAAGTTAGATGGAGGTTTTGTTGACTAATGTTTTCTTTATTTGGTCTAAATGATTGATCTCATAGTACTACCCTTCTATCTTGAAAAAGTCTTGAAACCTGCAAATATTTCTTCATTCACACTGCTAAATTTTAAATTTATTTATTTTATAATTTATTTACTCACATTTATAGTACCTTAGTTACTTTATTTTTAGTCTCCTTTGCTTCATTCTTTTCTTTTAACAGCTTACCCTTCAAGTTGGGTATAAACTAACATACTTTTGAAAACATCTAAACAAATCACAGATGTAGAATTTAAGAGTTGATTATTCAATAAGTAATTACAATAAACTTTTCACTTCTAAAGTTCTCTTTACTAAAGTTACATATGCTTCAGATTTAAAAATAACTGTGTTTGGGAATTTCACTTATTCTAGGTCTATGGGACTTGACCTGCCAGGTTCTGTTTTACTTTCCTAAGTGAATGTGTGCCCTGAATTTATAGGAAATTTAGATTAAAGTTATACTCATTGTGTGCTACTTTATGTTAGATTACAGACACACAAGGTAAAATCCTTCATCATTAGTACATAAGGAAAAGATAAGCGTTCTAAAATTGCTAATAAATACTCAGGCAGTAGCTCCAGAATTTTAATTAGCTCCCCAGGCATAAGAGACAATAAATTATATTCTAGGGATGGAGGTAGTACATAGTAGTTAACAAAATATAAGCATAACAGGTGCATTAGCAGGCCAGTCACAACTGTGAGTATGCAGAGGAAAATCTACTGGGGAGCTTAATGTGTTAGGTCCAGCTGGATGTCCCCCTGTTCCCCCCAGTTCCTAGGATCAAAAATGAATAATGGTAGTAGTTGAGCTGATGACGAAGTGATCACAGACACAAAGCAATTTTATACACATAGGAAAAAGAATGGAAGCAAAGAATGTAGATAGCAAATTGAAAATACATTCCCCAAAGAGAAGAGTGGGTCAGTCTCTGCAAGTGGAGAAAGATCTGGAGTCTGAGCCCACACTGCCTACTACATACTCACTGGTTTGTCCCTCCTTTCTTCTGACAGGATTGGTTGTTGTTTCCTGCCTTTGGGGATGATTGACAGGCTGGTGTTATATACCAGATTGCATAATATGTTAAATAACAGTGTGGTTATATAACAGTTTCCCTATCTACCCACGCATTTTCTGCAGAATTCTTCACCAAGCTCTACCCATTTTGCTAATTAGATGGTAATGAGCTCACCATCACTTAAGGTCACTAGAAACACCTTACTAAAAATGTTTCCACCAGAGAATAGTTTTTACCTACAATTTGATTCCCACTCTCTGCCTTTGGCCACTTCTATGCTACGTGTTACCGTCCACCAGCCCTAACAAGTGAAAAAAAGCAGGAGTTATCTTAAGCATGACATGACATTTATTTACCAATTCTTGTCAGGTACTGTTAAGAGTAAGGAGCAATATTTCTGTTATTTATCCCTTGTGTAGACTGCAGTTACAACAAAAGTCTCACGAATTATTGGAATTGGGGCCACTACTTTGTCATATAGGCCCAAGTAAATAAGGATGAGATACATTTACCCTTGCCTTAAATTCATTACTTCAGGATAGTAACCAGACACAATCACTGAAATGATGACGCAAGCAGGAGGGATAATAAAAAGAGCTACAGTTTTCTTATAAAATTGATCTAGCAGCTACCATAGCTGTCTATCATTTCCCTCCTCTTACTGGTAAATAAATCTGGGCCAGCTCTACCTTTTATTCATACTCAGCCCACATTTCTGATGTAACTTTAATTGCCCAGTGGGATATCCTAAATTATCACTATTAATAATTATCATTATTAAATATCACTGATTATTTTTTCATAAAGTATTTTCTTTTGCTATACATGGCCAGTTATAATTACCAAAATACAGAAGCCATAAATGGTACTCCCATAATGACTAAAAATGATGCTTGAAGAAATGCTAAGATTCTCTCTTCCTAATCACTGACTATGTCAGGGTTCTGTGGGGTGGTGCGTATGTAGTATTTGGATATAACCTGAGTGTAATAAAATCTGTTCATCATATACCAATGGTTCTCAACCAGAAGTGATTTCTCTCTCCATGAAGATTTATTTTAGCAAATTCTGAGATCATTTTTAATTGGTACAACAGATTGAATATCCTATTGGTAGCACAGCATCATGCTGTTTGGGTTACTATCGCCTTGTAGTATAGCTTGAACTCTGGTAAAGTGATGCCTCCTGATTTGTTCTTTTTTTTTTTTTTATTAAATGGTAACTGTGTATCGTGATTTGTTCTGTTTGCTTAACATTAATTTGGCTATTTGGGGCTTTTATGATTCCATACAACGTGTAAAATTATTTTTTTCTGGATCTGTGAAAAATGACTTCGGTATTTTAATGAGGATTGCATTGAATTGTACATCTCTTTGGATTGTATAAATATTTTAACAATGTTGATTTTCCTGATCCATGAGCATGATACACTTTTCCATTTGTTTATTTCATCTGCAATTTCCTTCCTCAGTGTTTTGAAGTTGTATCATTCTCACTGTAGAACTTTTCCCCCTCCTTGGTTAAATATATCCCTAGGTATTTTATCTTCATTTTTGCTATTGTAAAGGGTATTGAGTCTTTCATTTGATCCTCAGCTTGACTGTTGTTGCTGTACAGGAAATCTCTAAAAAGCTTCTGCACAGCCAAGGAACAATCGATAGAGTGAATAGACAACTACAGAATGGGAGAAAATGTTTGCATGATATAATCCAATAAAGAGCTAATAAGCAGAATCTACAAAGAACTCAAGTAAATCTTGGAAGAGACATTGAATAACCTCATTAAAAAGTGATAAAAAGGCATGAACACAAGATTTTCAAAAGAAGATAGACTAACGGCCAATAAGCATATGAAGAAAATGCTGGGTATCTCTAATCCTCAGGGAAATGCAAATAAGAACCACAAAGAAATATCATCTACCTCAGTCAAGAATGCCTTTTATCCAAAAGTCCCAAAAGAACAGATGCTGGCATGGATACAGAGAGAAATGAACACTTATACACCATTGGTGAAAATATAAACTAGTACAATCTCTATGGAAAGTTGTGTGGAGATTTCTCAAAGAACTGAAAGTACACCTAGCATTTGAGCCAGCAATCCCACTAATAAATATTTACTCAAAGAAAAAAATAAACATTTTATTAAAAAGACATTTGCTCTCAAATGTTTATAGCATCACAAAGGCAAAGATGTGGAAACAACTCCAGTCCCTGTCAGTCCCTGTGTGGATTAATAAAATGTGATATGTGTACACTACTGAGTATTACTTAGCCAAAAAATTGGTGAACTAATACTTATTGGAAAAACATAGATGGAACTGGAGACCAAATAAAGTATCACAAAAATTGAAAAACACCACATGTACTCGCTTTTAAATTGAAACTAAATGATCAGCACTCAAGTGTACATATGGTAGTAAAATTCAATGGCAATCAAGCAGGTGGAAAGGGGGAGGAGAATGGGCAAATTCACACCTTACGGGGACAATGCACACTACTGGGGGAATGGGCACGCTTACAACTTTGACTCCAATTGTGCAAGAGTAATAAATGTAACCAAAATGTCTGTACCCCTGGAATATTCTGGAAAGAGAACTGAAGTAATTTAAAAACAGATACTTAATTCTTACAATTCTGAAATTTAGGGTGTCCAAGGTCAAGGTGATGGCCAATTTGATTCCTTGCTCCTTTTATGACTTGCAAGGAGTTGTCTTCTAATAATATACTCAGATGAGAGAGAAAGAGAGATTTTTTTCTTTCAGCTGTTTTCTGATGATGATTCTAATCTCATCCTTGAAGACTCCACCCTCATGACCTAATTTCTACCCTAAATCCCCACCACTAAATAGCATATCATGGGGATTAGAGTTTCAGTATAAATTTTTGGAGAATACAAAGTATTGTTCTCTAGCTCTATACAGAATTTTGATAGGTGGACACAAAAGAGAACACAGTTAAACTGGGCCCGGATGAGTAAACATGGTCTGATAATGTGGATTTGGTAGAAGTATTAAATCCACTCAGAAAAGAAGTTTTGTGATGTTTTTCATATGACACATGGTAACTTTAAATAGAATCTTAAATGAAAATGTCTATATTTTCACAATAATTTCTTATGCAAATGGATCACATTTGGAATCACTCAGTACTCTCAGGATGACAAAAAAGAGAAAAAAAAAAAGAAGAAAGAAAGAAAAAAATAAGTAAAAAAGAGGAATGTGCCAAATATTTGACTCTAATTTCTGCTCCACAGAATTGACTTTTAGAGGCAATAATGACACTAATGATTAAATCAATAAGAACATTTTTGGAGAGTTAAAAGAACCTTTAGTGAACAGCAATTCCAAATATTCTGTTAGCAGGTTCAATTCAAATATAGAGTTTTGCCGGAGGCTTAGCCTCACGCAGCTAGGATTCTGGTGATTGCTGTAATACAAAGTCAGTTTCAGCAGTGGCCTATGTAGTATTAATTAATTAGTTTGGACCAAATAAAACATAACATCCCATCATGGTCAAAACCGCATTTCTGAGTATTGACTTTCTTTTACCAGACCTTATGGAAAATAATTCACACATATTAACTGCTAACGTGAGGCTTTATTTGTTTATTTATTTACTTAGAGACAGAATCTCAGTTTTTTGCCCTTGGTAGATTGCTGTGGCATCATAGCTTGCAACAACCTCAAACTCTTAGGCTCAAGTGATCCTCTTATCTCAGCCTCCCAAGTTGATGGGATTACAGGGACCAGCCAAAACATCCAGTTATTTTTAGAGACGGGTTCTCACTCTAACTCAGGCTAATCACAAACCCCTGAGCACAGGCAATCCACCTGCCTTGGCCTCCCAGAGTGCTAGGATTACAGATATGAGCCACCAGGCCTGGAGAGGCCTAATTTTTAAAGCTGTGATCTTAGCAAAATGCAATTTTGCATATGAAGGGTAATATTTTCTATGTACTACCAACTTGACTCCAAGGAAACATAAAAGAAAAATACTACCGAGACAATATGTAAAACATGGGTTAAAATTCATAAAAACCTTCAATTAAAGAGATAAATATGAATAAAGGATTCTGATTCAATATATTTATACATACACAGTAGTACATACTGTGTAATATATATATAGTATTATATATGTAAATTACATAAAATTTTTAACACACAAAGACACAGAAATAATAAAATAGATCTTAAATATAGAAATTGTAACATATATTTAGTTCTTACTTAAAATATAAATGGAAAAATTAAAGAAAAGTCTAGTAAGAAATCCAATTCCCCTAAGAAGAGACCATTACCTGGGGAGAGAGAACCAGGGGTTGTTTCTGGTTGGACTTGAATGGAGTGGAGGTTCAGTTATTGAACTTGGAGGTTGGAGTAAGGACTGAGGGAACCATGGTTCATTGTTTTACACTATTATTATTATTTTCCGAGTTTCTTGAGATAGTAGATTATTTTTTCAATTTAAAAAGCTTTTCTTAAACAGTGAATTTTGGCCATAGCAATATGTCTATGTGTCACTTTACTCACAGATTTCATAATTTTAATATTATATCCGCAGTGTCATTTATTTAAATCATAAATACTTCCTTTCTGTATACTCATTAACAGAAAGGGCATTTAGTAAGACTTTTATTACATTGCCATTTTTGATCCTATACAACAGCATCTTTAAACTTTAATTAGTTTCATGAGATAATATACATTAGTGATATTTGACATTTTTCACTTGTTTTGTGATATGTTAAGTAATAATTTCTGTAGACAAGTTTGATTTGCTGTAACAAAGATAATTAAAATGCAGACTTAAACCCAAATCATTTTCCATCAGCTTATTCTTCCATGTACTATCCTACTTCTAAACTGCTGATGATTTTGACTACACTTCACGAATTCTGTTTCACATGTCCTGAGACCATGTGTTCAAGTACATGCTGTATACTGAAATTGACTTATTTTTGTTCTCCTTTACACAATTCACCTCTCTTCTTCCCCTCTCCCCACACCATAGCAATAGAAAAAGATATTAAGGGACCTCATTTTTCATGAGTACACAGAAACCCCTACTGAAAGTGACCTTGTTTTTCAAGTTCCCTCATTTTTCTTTGTATATAGAAGAAATATAAAAAAAATAGAGAATATAGGAGATATAAAAAATAGAGAAAATTGTCCTCAACCAAAACATACATCTGATGAAATTAAATCTTAGAGTACATACACAAAAACCAGGATAATAATTGCAAATTATATCAATAGGAAACCAAGTCTATTGATTTCAGAATGTTAACAAAGTTTTCATATAGGGTTATTTTTCACACCTGAGAAAATATTTAAATAAAATTATCAATTTTGTTGTTCTTAATTTTTTTCCAATAATCTCAATTTTATCCATGTGACAGTTTCATTACATTACCTTACATTACATTACCATCTCTCTCTTTCTACCTTTATTTTAAACATAATATTATAAAATATGACCTTTGATGCTACCTTTTCAACTACATTGCAGTGATTTGTGACTTAATGGACATCTTAGATCCTGGACTAACAACAATTATTATTGTTCAAGGATTCTTGTAACTTTTGGTCAAGGAGAAATATTTAGGGAATGAAGACATAGTTTCATTTTCAATGTTTTAAAAATTGACAAAATCGAAACAAATCTAGGTGACAAGGGACTATTGATTGCAATGTTTGCAATGATAATATGTGTTGGTTTCTCTAACAGTTTTTCTAAGTAACTTTCTGTTATATATTAAAAATACTCTAGTTATTGAATGTTTACATATAGGCAATCAGGCTTAAAAATGTATGGTTAGTGATGAGCATTTAGGACTAACATCGTCAGTTCAACAGTACCAAATTGAAAATACCTTGTTGCATGAGAAAGAGGGAAATCAAATGGAGGATCACTGGACATGAAAATGTGGCGGGAAACTTTACCAGTGAAACCGCTTTGGAAGTTTCAATACTATCAAAATAAAATTTTCATTTTTACCGTCTTCTTTCAAGGTGTTTATGAGATTTCAGGCATTCCTCAAATTATTAAAAATGACCAGAAACAATTGATTCTGAAACATTTGTTACCTATGGAAAGGATAAAGTAGATGTGAATATCATAGCTATTGACGCCCTACACATCCTCAGATAAAATATCAATATTATTGTGTATGAATGCATAATGAATTTCAGTACTCAAATAATGCATGTGTTGGAATTACACAGTTTTAGAAAAATACACTCCTTTATTATAAAAATAATCAAACACTTGCATAATTTTCGCCTTGTCCTACTTAAGCTAAAAAGAATGAGATTTAGAAACGGAATTGAAGATATAAAATAAATATGGCAAATGACTTTATAAGCTGCCTCAGAGCTGTTACAGATGTATAATTATTAGATTTCAGAAAATGTCAGCTTTTGTCTACAGTAAATATAATTTGCAGAGCAGAAAAGAGTGATTAGAGTCAGATCACCGAAAGGCTAATGGAAAGAGCTGTCGGCACAGATGGGGATTGTTCATTTTGCAAAAGATCAGGGAGATGACAAGTTTTGAAGGTGTTTTACATGCCCTGAATCTCATCACAGACATGTTCAATCATGCTCTGAGATACAAAGCAATCTAATCATTTTTATATGAAACAATTCAAATTCTATGGACTGTGTTTGATTCACATTTTGAAAGGCATTAAGTTGAGTCATTCATTGCTTGAAAGTTAAAGTACGTTTCATAAATTGGATTGAAAGAAACATTAACAAAAGAGGGCCCCAATGAAACATAACAGAATAGAGGAGGATGGGCCTTGGCAGGGACGATAAACTAGAGATCAAACTACAAAACTAAATTGCAACAGCAAAATAAATAGATCTGATATGCTGTTGGAAATAACAGCCTACATATTTGTTTTGAGAACGATGTCCTCTAATAACTATTAAAGGAGTTATTTGCAAAGTTCCGTGGTTTTTATACTCTAATGAGATTGTGGAATGGAAAACGTTGCCAATGGCTAAGGAAGAAAGGGTAAAAAAGAAAATGTTGTGTCTTTAGCGTCTTTTGGTCAATGAGTGCTCTTGCTTAATCAAATAGAATTGAATTGCAATCTTATTTTAAGCCAAGAAAGCAGAATTATCTGAGAAGGACATTTAAAGGAAATGTGGACCACATGAAAAGTTTAAAAGAAGTTTAAAAGAGTAGCCATTATTTCTTAAAGCACCTCTGATGTGAACTTTTAACTTTTTAAATTTTTTCTTATCTAATGTTTAGAACTACTTTATTTTTTTTATTTTGTACTTTCTCATTTTTCTAAAAACATCCAGCATCTTCCCATTTCCCTTTCTCTTTTCAGATACAGGCATTTATGAATTCTGCTCAGTGTCGGGCAAATTGACAGTACTGCTTCTCTATCTTCCTTTCACCCTTGCTTTGCTGTCCTTTTTGCTACTGTTGCTATATATGTATATTTGCATTTGTTTGTTATAATTATCTATATCTCTTCACTTCACTTCCTTGAGTTATTGATTTACTATTTTCTTAGAATAATAACAAACAATTACATTTTACTTTGCAGATTTTTAAAAAATGATTAATTTTCTAGCCAAGAAGGGCATTCGCATATTTATTTTAAGAAAACATGTTGTGACTAACAAACATTTGAAAAAAATGCTCATTGTCCTTGATCATCAGAGAAACGCAAATCAAAACTTCCTCAAGATATCCCCTAATCCCAGTGAGAACAGCCCACATCCCAAAGTCTCAAAGCTGCAGATGCTGGTGTGGATGTGGAAAGAAGGGAACACTTTTACACTGCTGTGGGACTGCAGACTAATGCAGCTGTATTGGAACGAAGTATGGAGAATCCTCAAAGAACTCAAATTAGATCTTACATTTGATCCTACAATCCCATTACTAGGTATCTACCCAAAAGAAAGAAAGAAAGAAACAAACAAACATTTCATCATGGGGACATTTGCACTAGACTGTGTATCACAGCTCAATTCACAATTGCCAAAATGTGGAAACAAGCTAAATGCCCACCAACCCAGGACCAATTAAAAAGCTGTGGTTTATGGACACTATAGAATGCTATGCAGCCCTTGAAAAGATAGAGACTTTACATCTTTTGTATTAACCTGGATGGAGGTGGAACACATTCTTCTTAGTAAAGCATCACAGGAATGGGGAAGCAAGAATCTAATGTACTTAATTCTAATATGAAAGCAGTAAACTATCTAATATATACCCTCAGAAGAACAACACTCAAATTAATTGAAGGTGGATGCCAGGGAAATGAGGGCATAAGGAGAGGGGAGGAAGGGGGGAATGGAGTGTTGAAGTGTATGGCATACCTCAGACACATATTTAGAAAGTGTTTTTCTTCAGCTGCTGGTTGATTTTTCTTTCTTTCTTTTTTGTGAAAGACTCTCACTTTATCACCCTAGGTAAAGTGCCATGGATTCATAGCTCACAGCAACCTCAATCTCCTAGGTTGAGGAGATCCTCTTTTCTCAGCCTCCTGAGTAGTTGAGACTACAGGCATACACCACCGCACCTGGGTGTTTTGTTGTTGTTTAGTAGAGAGGGTATCTCACTCTTGCTCATGCTGGTCTCAAACTGCTGAGCTCAAGCAATCCGCCTGCTTCAACGTCCTACAGTGCTAGGCTTATAGGTGTGAGCTATCCTGCCCAGCTGACTTTCCATTGTGTTAACAGTGTCTATTGAAGGTAAAATTTTTTACTTTGAAAAAAAGAACATTTTTACTTTGATGAAAAGCAATGATTTTCATTTATGGTTATGTCTGAGAATTATTTAGCAACCAAGGCAACAAAGATTTTCTACCAGTTTTCTTCTAGAGATTTTAGGACTTCAGCATTAGCAATTAATTCTATGACCTATCCTCAGCTAAAGTTTTATATTAGCTAGGGTCTGAGGTTCTGATTTGTTTTTGCTTTGTATACTGGTATTCAATTGTCCCACCACTACTTGTTGAAAAAACTAAACTTTCTCTATTGAGTTACTTTTGAACATTTAACTAAAAATCAATTGTGTATATAGGCATGTCTATTGCTATTCTCTTACTCTGTTTCAAAGGTCTACATGCCTATCCTTATGCTGATATCACATTAATTTGTTCAGTGTAGCTTTACAGTAAATTTTAAGTTAGGTAGTGTAAATCTCCTAATCCTATTGTGTTATGTTAATAGAGTATTGGTTATTTGAGACACGGCTGTCATGAAGTGCATTGCAATCAGGTTATATTCAATAGGTATATAGAAACAATATAAATAGAGACATACAGACACACTTGTTATACGTTAATTTTAATCTAATAAAGTAACGGCTATCTCGGTGAAAATAATTTCAAATGAAATACTTCAAACCTATTTATTACAACATCATTAGCTATCAAGGAGTACAAATAAAACCACAATGATATATTGCTATACATCTATCAGAATGGCTAAAATAAAATTTAAAACACCATACAGTGGAGAAGATGTTGAGACGCTGAATTACTCGTATGTTGCTGGTGGAGATGTAAACTAGGGTAGTCATTTGGGAAAGTAGATTGACAATCTCTTTCAAAACTAAATGTTTACCTACCATCTGGCGCAGCAATTGTACTTTTGGGAATTTAGGCTGTGGAAATTAAAATTCACGTTCACACAAACACCTGAACATGATTGTTCATAGCAGCGTTAGACTTAATAGTCACAAATGGGAACTATCCGAGATGTCTTTCAACAGATGATCATCAATAAATTGTGATTCTTGTATATCATGTAATGTTTCTCATCAATAAAAAGGAACAGACCGCTGAGATACATAATGATTTAAATAATCATCAAACAGTATGCTAGGTGAATAAAAAAATAAAAATATCCAAAGTTGATTTAGTACATGAATCCATTCATGTCCTTTTTCTGAGATAACATTGCCAAAGAAAAAGAGATGAGTGTTACCAGGGGTTAAGGAACGGGAGAGGAAGAGAGATGCCAGTGGCTATAAAATGACAATACGACGAATCTGTACGATGAACCTATTTGAAATGTCTTCGTAGTTATGTGCATCTATATGTGATAAAGTTTCATAGGAATAAATACACGGACACACTTGTGCCTGTAACACTGGTAAAATGATGATAAGGTCAGCAAATTGTCTCAGTGACATTTCCTGACATGGCAGTGTGTATATTTATGATGTCAGCCCTGGGGAAAATTGGATGAAGGGAATAGGAATTCTTTCACCCAGGACCTCTCTGTACTTATGACAAATACATGTCTATTTACAATTATTTCAAAAATTTAAAAACGCCTTTAAAAAGTGTTTTAAACCTTTATATCCTGAGAAATTTGTCGTCTGTAGAGCTATAATTAAAAAATTCATAGTTTACTTTGTTAAATTACTTTACCCTTAACACACATAATGCAATAACACATTGCTTAAAAAATATATATACATGTTATACATCATGTGGTCTGACACACTGTAAACACCGAATGTGTTTGTTCGGTAACAAAATAGAATGAAAATCATGCCAGTTTTGTGATATGTAATTGTGCAAAGATTAAATATGATCTATTTATTTAGGAGGAACAATATTAAAAAATAGTTAGTGTTCTGAATACTTAGTAAAGAGGCAGCACTATAATAAGTGCTTTATACAAATGACATTAACACATTCAGAACTTTGTGAGTGCATGAAATAACTAGTCATATCCCTCCTGTCTCAAAAATGGGTCAACCAATACATAGGAAGTGGAAAAACGAATTTCAGAGGTCTGATAAATGAAAGAACCTAACTTTAATCACAGGGATGTGTGCCAGCAATCTTAACTAGTGTAAGAATTTAAATGTGAGAAAATCTAATAGGGGGTTGAGAAGCTCCAAAGTTTGTTAGGAGCTGCTCAGGATATTTATGCTCTAAATGAAACTAACAAACCAAAAAAAGGTCATAAACAATCACAAAGTTTTAAGTTGAAACTGTTTATTCTTCAAGAATCAAATTTGAAAGCAATCGATGAATGATCACAAGGATATAAGGGCAGGTTAAGTGATGGCATCATATGTGGTAGAACTAATCTTTCTTCTTAAGCCAAAGAAATATTTTAATGTAATATTTTAATAAAAGTTGAATTGAGAATGTAGTTAAAGTGGGATAGGTAGAAACCAGAAAGTCTCAGGTAAAGAGGGTTACAGACCAGTAAGATTGGAATGGAGGAGACATTCGTGTTACTATTAAAAGGGAAAAAAGGATTGAATATAAACACTAACTGAGGCAATAAAGGAAAGTGATTTGTCAAGAGTTAATCTTGGAAATTTTAAACACTGGAGGTGACATATGGTGGGATAAGGATGTTACTGTGTGTGCACGGTCTCCACTTCAGGAGTGAAGAGTATTCCCCACGTTCTGTAAGTACCAGGAGTCCACATGCCTCACTGTCAGCCCTCTAGAAGTGCCTCAGCAGAAATTGCCTATAAGAAGTCCGAGACATTTCTGGTGCATCTCAAATCTATTGCTTCATTAATACAGCAACATAAAGATATATAAAATTGCTACCAGGAAAGAAAGCTCTGTGGAGCCATCTCAGCTTCAGAGTTCCACACAGAGCAGCGAGGACGTTATTGAGATGGCAGCAGAAATAAACTTAGGTCTCTATACAGTAATGTTCCTGTCCAGCTAATCCACAAATCCTAGGTATGTTCCCTAATGAAATTCCAGCATGCCAATCTCTGTCTGTAATGCCAACCCTGGAACAATTGGCATTTTTTAAAAAAAACTGTGTAATCAACAATGCCCTTCTAGTTTGGGGGTATACATTTTCCATAGTTTTGAAATGGTCCTTGTATTTATTTTGGGGTGTTTGTTTCCCAGTTATCATGAAGGTACATTTGATTAGATTACATCGTTTGCATTTATAGCATAAAGTCCGAGCTGCAGTTGAATCCTTCACCCAGGAGGTGTCCCATATATACCTACATTGTACCGGTTAGGCAGGAACTTGCCCAACCTCCTTGAATTTAATTGTTCTTCTCTACCCTCATTCTTGAACTTGATTGTTTTTCTCTTATGAGGGCCTGTAGTTGTTAATGTACTCGTTCCAATTTAGTTTTGGATATATGGGATGCTTGCTTTTCCATTCTTGAGATTCCAAGGAGAATGTTGTCCAAATCCATCCAGATAAGCACCAAGGATGTGAAGCTGGACTTGATGCTTGTATGTTTAAATGTCTCCTTAGCAATGCGGCTCTGGCTCTGAATTTTCTGGCAGAGCCATCACCCAAGTCAATAGACAAGAAGTCTGAGAGTCACACTTCATTTCTCCATAGGGCCCATGATGGACAATGTTCTGTCTACTTTGTTAAGTAAAACTTCAATTACAAATTTCTCCTCTCTCACACTCCACTTTTGCCTATGTTCATGCCCTGAGCATCTCCTTTATAACTAGACAGCCTCATAATATTTTATAACCAAATTTTCATACTCTAGCCAATAGACCAAACCTTCTAATATTAAAAATTCATCCTAATATTCCCAAATTATAATTCTTGTGTGGGTTTTTATTATCTACAGAAAGGCAAAAGTATTTACAGGCCTTTGTAATATGTTCTTGGAGATTATTTTCTTGTTCACGCTGGTGGCTTTCTCTTTTGTTACATTATTCTGCTAACGTAGCCGATAATGAAATGGTACTGCTAACATTCTGGAGTGTTTTCTATTTACCAAGACAGGAACCATCCAAAATTCATGTTTTGCATTTATTACTTCATAAAATCCTCACAACTTGGGATGAGTCAAAACATGCAGCCAAAGTGGTCTATTGTTCTGGACAAGCCTCAGAAGCTTAATAAACAACTTGCCATACCCTGAATATGTACGTGTTTCAATTTCATCTTGTTTCCTCCATATGCAAGGATGTAGCCTTCAGCGAGATTGCCATGTGAATATCTACTGATCATTCCAGAGTATGTTCACTTATTAATTCCCTGATTAACAGTTTCATCTGCCACTTTTGGTGTTAGTGTTAACTTACTCTTCACCATTAATCATTGACATTTATATCATAAAAGCCCTAAATTTTACTAATTTTTTGGAACCATCCTTCATGACTTTTAGGAACATAAAGGATGAAATGATGTCTCATATTTTCTCTTCTGCAATTCAAAATCTTTAAGGAGTGAAAAAAAAATACATAGGTAATCCACTCACTATCTTATCCTACTAAGAAGAATAATGATTAAAGTGATTTTTTTCAGATCCACGTGGTTAATATAGATTGCACTTCATTCAGAAATGGAAGAAAAGTATGGATTTTAAAACCAGATAGGCCTAAGTTTAAATCCTGGTTTTGTTTCCTATTAATATATCAAATCATCTCAGATTTTTTTCATAATACCACTTTTCTCTTTAAAATGATAATCAAGGCACCTGAAGTTTTTTCCCTAGTAAACCTGAAAGGTAGGATCATTCTCTCATGTTAAATGTGGTATGTAAGAAAGCAATAATGGCCCTGAATGTAGACCTGACTTCAAAACTGGTTTTCACTCTGCCTTCCACTCTCTTAGGCTGTACTGAGTTAGAATTGGTAGCTGCACCTGAGTACGCATCTTAAGACAGGACACACAGTGCTAGACAGGCTACGACTGGCCCTCGCCATGGGCCACTTTCTCATTAACTAATGATGACTGATGCTGGTCCTTTTAGTGTAATTTGTCTAAAGTATTTCAACATTGAGACTAAAGAGAGGAGCCTTTACTTAGTAGTCAAGATCCATTTAGTCAAGATCCATTTAGTTAATGGCAAATGCAAGTGTGTTGTCTGTATCCAGAAAAATAAACCACTTTGGGGCAGCACCCGCTGCTCAGAGGAGTAGGACGCCAGCCCCATATGCTGGAGTTGGCAGGTTCAAACCCAGCCTCGGCCAAAAACAAACAAAAATAAACCACTTTGGCTTCATGTTGTGACTCACCCTATTACCTATTGTCCCTTTTCCTTCCTGTGCACAATTTCTGCCCCTGACCATGTCCCCTTTCCACCTGCACTTCTATCTCCTCTACTTATACTAAATTCCACTTGGTTTCATGTCACCATTTGTAAAACACTGTTCTATATCACAGAAATTTGAATACTGAGGCAATACCTCATCATACTTGCTTCCTAGGGAAGGAAATGAAGTGTCTGAAAATTCTCTTACTTGTATCAGTCAGCTACAAAAGCAGAAGCTAATGAAATTAATAAATTTATTTTTCATTTTCATTTGAATTAGCTCATACTTAATAGAAACTCAAAAATCTTTACCAAAAGTATAAGTTTATATTAAAAAATTATGAATGAAACATCAATAAATAAACAGAACTTAATTCAAATTATTTTAGATGATTTTAGTTTGAGATTTTTTTTTTTTTTGAGATAGAGCCTCAAGCTGTCACCCTGGGTAGAGTGCTGTGGTGGCACAGCTCACAGCAACCTCCAACTCCTGGGTTTAAGTGATTCTCTTGCCTCAGCCTCCCCAGTAGCTAGGACTACAGGTGTCCTGTCACAATGCCTGGCTATTTTTTGATTATAGTTCGGCCGGAGCCAGGTTAGAACCCACCACCCTCGGTATATGGGGCTGGCGCCCTACTCACTGAGCCATAGGCACTGCCCAATCCGGATGATTTTTAACTAGATTTACATTTAGTCTTTCTCCCGATTTCTGGTTAAAATTAATAACAATTGAGTTGTGAACAGCAAAAAAGAAAATATATATTTTTAAATTGTGAACTTAAAATTAAAATATAAATTGATGAAATGTTGAGGTTATGAATATTAATTTCCTATTTTCTTCTTAATAGGATTTGAATGAGTTTGTTTTGTATTTAATTTAATTTACCTTACAAAAAGTAAAAACAAACCAAATAGCTAATAGCTACTTGTGCTACATTATTTATGTTGTTATGTATATGCATAAAGTCCCAAAATATCATTGGGATGTATTTCTTTAAAGCATGTTTTATAGAAAAGCAGTGTAAAGTGCATGATTTCAGTAGTATTCCACAGGACGAGAGAGATGCAGTTACTGTTTTGACACTAGATGGCGTTCCTGTGTAATCAGAAGAGCAGAAGGCGACCACAACGGCCAATCTCTTTTCCTGAGACCCGTCCTAAATTCATAAATGGATAGCAGCTGGGAAAGTTAAAAATAGGCCTTTATTCAGAAGATTATGTGAACAAACCAATTTTGTATCCTGTTACTTACAGTTCGTTGACTATTAAAAATTATTGTTCTGCTTTCACTAAATTAGAAGAATGCATGCCAGCTGCTAAAGGCTATATATTTAAATTTTTTTATATTCATGATACCTAGTTCCATATAAGTAGGTTTTTATGTTTACAATGAAGAAAACATGTTTATTTGACTTTTCTATAAAATTGAGCACAAATTTATTTCAATGAGAAAAGAGCTCCATGTATCAAAATCGAAGATTATCTTTAGATTTGTTAATATTATTAAGAACTTTAAACACAGTGTAAGAACCTCTTTATGCTATTCCAAAAATCAGAGTTCTTTGGGAAAATCTTAGTACCTTTCATTTGTATATCATAGTGAAATAAAGCACTAATTTACTATAATGTGAATATTTTCAACATTTATGTGTATGTTCTTAAATTATGATAGAGCTTCTCTATTTCTGTATAAAATATGAACACAAAAAATATAATATTTGTTTGACAAACCTGGAGAAAAGTCACTGGGCAAATCCTGGAATCGAGGAGATTATCTCAGGAACGTGTCACGTCATTCTTGGCGGACAGCGGAGATGTGTTCAGTGGGGGACATAAACACGCACGCATTGAGCTTTTAATAGAATTAGCTACTTTTATCCAAAATTATGCTAAGAAAATAATGCACATTTTGTCAAATTTGTTCTTTCCTTAAAACAAGGGGAACCTTAATTTTGAAAAAAGAGGACATTTTTCTTGGCATAGTATGTGTCAAGCACATCACAAATATTATGTCTAATTTTCAAAAGATTCATTAGTTTGATCCTACTCCCATCTCCTCAAACATGAGGAAAACCTCAGCTGGAAGAATTAAATTCCTTATAACAGATCCGTGAGTGCCAGAGCCAAGTCTGGACTGTAGACAGTGACCCACACATGATGGTTTTCTCCCTGCGGTGTTCTTGTTAGGCTGACGTGTGTCACCGTCAGAGACACATTTGGAGTTCCCACACCCAGACCTCAGAATATAGCTGTGTTTGGAGATAGAGACTTAAAGAGATAAGATGAAATGAGATCAAGTAGGTGGGGTCCTCGTCCCATTTGACAGGTGTCACAGAGGGAAGGCCAGGGGAGGACACAAGGAAGCAGGCGTGTGCGCAGTCAGCAAGGAAGTCTCAGAAGAAGCAGAACTACTGACCCCTTCATTGTGGATTTCCAGCCTCCAGAATATTTTATGAGAAATTAAGTTACTATCACTCAAGTCATCCAATTCGTGGTGTTTTGCTGTGGCAGCCCCAGCAAACTGATATAATGCTCAAAATAGTATTTTTCATATGCAACAGAATCCCATTTATAATGATTCCCAGGTATTTTGGTATTTCAATAGAAAGCCCTATGTGAACATATTCTTAAAATAGTATATACACAATGGCACAGGTTCGGTCATTAGGGATTATTGTTAGATACACGCAGGGGGATGTGCTCATACAAACACACATATACAGGAGGCTTGACAATTAAGTTCATGAACTCATCCTAGAAAAAAATGCTACCTGCCACATTGCTGGGTATCACTACAGTCACCGTAGAAGTCCTCCCTTTGGGAAGCTGTGCACCAACGCCAGCACCTAGGCCACCCTTCAAGGCAATTTTGGAATTCTTTTTCTGGAATAGCAATCAGAGCTATATTGACTTTGATGTCCTGAATGTTCTCAAAGTATCTTCCTTTCAATGTTTCCTTCATCTTTAGGTAAAGAAAAAACATCTGTGTTGTACATGCTAATGCTTTTTTGGGGTGTTATTTGTTTTCTTTCCTTTTAGGGTCGATAAGGTGAACAGGGAAAGGGTTCTGATACAGCTATTTGTTTACTGGCTAAACACTTCCTCATAGAAGTGCTGTGTGAACTGGAACCTTAAAATGATTTTAGAGCTGTAAGTTGTGGGTGAAAAGTTCAGGTCATTTTCAGGCAACTTTTTCACGCAGGATTTCAGTACTTCAAAATAACAAACTTGGTTTGCAATTTGTCCAGTTGGTACAAATTCAAAATGGACAATCCCTCTGATATCAAAAAAGTTTAGCCACATTGTTTTGACTCTTGATTCGGACTGATAGAATGTTTTTTTGTTGTTGTTCCTGGGGTCACATTGTTGTACTCAGATTTGTAACCAGTGATAACATGGTCCAAAACATTATCTTACCTCTCCAAAATGTATTGACAAACTTCAACTTTCTTTTGGTTTTGTTCATCCTGCGGGGTCTATTTTTGCACAAACCTTTCTCATGTCAAAATTTTCAGTTAAGATTTTCCTATTTTCCTAGCTGTTTCTCTATCAATGTTTACTTGGTCAGTGGATATTTCTGACACACAATGCAAACAATTTTCACAATATTTCATCATTTCTGCTCATTACGGGCCACCCTGACCTCTCTTCATCAGTAGCTCTTTTTCTCTTCCTTTGTACACTGACATTTTCTTCATGACATTAACCCCATAAACTTGGACTAACATATCCCTAATTTTGGTTTCATCCCTAATTTTGGGTAATCGCTGATGGTAGGCCTGGCTCAGGTGAGATACAAGATGGACCTAAAACTTGATGATGTGCCAGAACCAAAGAATTCTAACACTAAGGGATGCACTTGTGTGGATACGGAAGTCAGTCTGACGATCCTACTAAAGCATTTGCTAAATTTTTAAAAATTAAAACATTGAAATATTAATAATTATAACTGATTAGAGCAAATTGAATAAATAAATTGCTAGGAATTCACAGGAACACTCCAAGAAAGGCAAATCCAAATAGTAGGATCCCAATGTGTTGGTATTTGGAGTTGGGGTCTTTGGAAGGTAAATGGATGGTGAGGGGACCAGGCACTTGAATGGGATTCATGTTTTTGTATTAAAAATCTCGACCTGTTTGCTAATTGTGTTACCATGGTAACTCTATCGTGCTTAAATATGAAATATCTTCCCTGTAATTTGAGTATATTTGTTAAAGATTTTAGAAATAAAGTGTTATTGTATTTATAAATCGGTAACTTAAAATAGTTCTTCTCTTAAATATTTGTTTTGTGTGTATAAATTAAGTAAATATGACAAACATTTAATAATTAATGAATGGAGGCATTTGGTATATCTGAGGGTTCCCTGCATTGTGCTTTATATTTGAAATATTTTGTAATAAAATTTAGGCTCAGACTATTTTATTGTATGCCTACAACATTGAATAAGTATAGTATAAATGTTCATGTTTGTGTTTAGAATAAATAATAGTGGTTTACATAGTAGTGAGCATCTCACACGAATCCGGTGTTCTGACACACATTTGTGACCTGCGCTTTTGAAAGTGCATGTTCAGTGTTTGTTGGGAGAAAGAGAGAGAATGTGTGATTGCTAACCCATGTCGTCTTCTAGAGGAGTTAGAGTTAAGTATTCCTTCTGAGTATTTTAAAATATCAGACTATCAATCATTTACAGACTTTGAAAAAACAAGTGTCATTTAGCCTGGGCTTAGATGACAGAAAACTAATTTAATGATTCAAAGCTACATTCTCTGCCATGTCAGGAGTGTACTGCTCAGAGTTCATTACCAGCCCTTCATGACCTTACATAAAATCCAATACAGTACATGCCCCCAAGGTTTTCACTTCAAGGTGCAAGGTGTGTTTGCTGGTTAGATGACAAAGAGGGGTGGATGCGAGGTGATTTGCTTTGGGTGACCTCTAAATCTTTCCAATTATTCATACTCTGATTGCAAATGCACACTGTGAGATAGGCTTTGGCAAGAAAAAAAAGCATTTTGGAGTCTTATGAGGTTATATTTTATTTTAAAACGAACCTTTTAATGCAACTTAATGAAAAAGAATCAAGGCCTGGATAAAAATCAATGGTGTAAATTAACCAACACAGAACTAGCTTGATCGTTATATGCGTCCATTAGATTTTTGTTCCTTGTTGTCCCTTAATTATATTCCATGAGTAGCAGTTAATAAATTTGAAAGTCTAATTCATTTTCCATAACTGTAAATTGATCCCTCACTAGAAAGAAAAATATTTCATCTGTATTACTGAAACGTTAACTATCTGATATGTTAAGAACTATTTCCCTTTTCCTTTTCAATCTCATATGTATTCTCTGGGAGAGAATGGAATAGAAGCATTAAGTGAATTGTTAGAATGATCTCCCTCAACTGCCAGTAACATCGAATCAGGACTTAAGGTCCAAATGTGTACGTTTTATATCACATTATCCTTTATTGCATTTGGAAATTACTTGGAGTAACTTCTGTCTCATGAAACTATTTCTGAATGCATAAACTTCCTTCAGGAAGCATGTTCTCGTAAGTACTGATAATGAGGGTACAATATTTATATAAGTAATAAATGTGGAATTTCTGAATTTCTTTCAGGACTGATGTATTGATTCAGTTCTGTTATTTGGAGGATATTGTGCCATTTTGATTATTACTTATAGATTCAGAACTTGTTAACAAAAAAATAAAGCAAAACCCTGGACATCCACATACACTGTCTATTTGCCTTGTTAATAGTGTGGTCCTTGTGGTCCTATTTCCACAGTATAAGACTTTTGATTTTAAGCTAATCAAAGGGATAGTATTAGACTCACAAAATGATTCTGTCTATAAGGGAGAGTTATAAGCAAAATATATTTATCTCCTTTAAAACACATATACGTATGAAATACATGTTGTCCTAGACGGCTAAGTATAAACAAATTCTGTTAATTTTTAGCAAGTTTCTGTGTAGTGAAATAAAATTACCATTTGATTGTAACAAAGAAATCTCCAAACAGAACATATGAATCACTATTATTGGCAGTTGGAAAAGACACATTGCCTGTATTACTGTTAGTGAGTAGAGAAATAAATGGCCATTTTAGAGGTTTTTCAATGCACTTGGAAGAGTAAATGAAGATAGCTTTTCAAAATTGCTGATGGGAATTCATCATAATGGAGGTTTGAGTTATATAAACAACATTTATTTCCCTGATTCGATCAGTTAAAAGGGAATAAAGTTTGGGTTAATAGAGATTTCTGTATGTGAGAAAAATGCTGAAACAGCGTAAGAGTTTTCGGAGGATACGAACAGGTAGCAGAAAAACATGTTTATGTCATTCTAAACTGAAAAAAAAGACATCTAGATGCCAGGCAAGAAACTCACAGTGGTTTCTATTTTAGAATCCAGTGCACAGGGTTGGCAGGACACTTCGTGAAGAGCAGCACCTCGTCTGTGATGAAACTACACTCAGATACCAACTGCGATTGATACGCTGTGTGAGTTGGAGCTTTCTCAGCCAATCTCCCCCTCTGTAAAAGCGATCAGGCTGTTGTACATACTGAATGAAATAGTGATCGATGACATGGGGAATAGAAGGCATATCCACTGTTTGTGCCATGAGAATATTTTGTCAAGATAGAAACTATCATTTCTTTTTTTACATGTATGAGGCAAAATTTTAAATTCTAGGTATTTTCAAATCTTCATCATTTTGATAAATATAGAAGCTATATCTACATATACAGGAAGTTTCTAGAAGCTCAAAGGTGGCATAGAAGAAATATGTGACTTAAGTAAATGATCTGTGAAACACTGAACAACAGACATCACTTGTTACGTTTTTATTTCTTCTCATAAAGTGACAAGGATTATTTTACAAAGACAACACTCTCTTAGTGCAATGCCCAAATTGAATCAGTTCCTGGGTTATTAAAATGGAGGTAGGATCCATCGTCTAGTGGTAAAATACACAGTAAAGAGCTCCTGGTGACCTGTAACTGACCTAAAGCCCTTTACTATCCAATTAGAATAGCGTAGGGGAAGCTTTCCTAAAGGCTTCTGGGGAAGATGCATGTGGTAAAGGGAAACTGTGATGGAACAAACTATTATGTCATCTGTTGAAAAACCTCAATATGTCAATTGCCACCTAAATGGGAAAGGACAGACAGTTCTGCCAAGAGGAATGCAGGAAAACTTGTGAGCGTTTAAAAGGCAGTGGCGCTCCGATCGGGGTCTGTCTCCCCTTGTGGACACTCATTTCTCTTTCTGGAACCTATTTTCACTTTGCATCATTTGGTGTAGCTTCCTCCTTCACTTTCACTGCATACAGCATCCCCATTTCTCCTGTCATGTAAACTCTTGGTGTGGAGTTGCTCTGTGTCTGTGATTGCTCTGTTATCAGCTCCAGTCGCTGGAGTGTCCTTGGTGTTGGGGACCAGAGACCATCCAGACACACATCACAGCACTAGAACAGCCCTCCCTCTGTCAACAACTAGAAAATGGTAAGAAATAACTTTAAAAATAATAGACAATAGGATGCACAACACTGTGAAGCCTGTCTTGAAATGCCTCCTATATTTTCAGAAGAAGAAACTCAAGCAGAGAATGCTGGTCTTATTGAGCTAAGGAAAGAGATCAGTATCTGGGGGTAGTGAGACAGGAGGAATGCATTTACACAGTAGCTGAGAGGAGGTGTCTTCCTATAAAGAAAACAAGCTCTGGAAATCCCTGTAAGGGACCACTTGAGTATCCGACTGAATATTAAGTTCTCATATATCAGCTGAGACTTCACAGGGCTGGGCATAGAACTACCAGGGAAGGAAGCATTTCTAGGTAGCTCTACATAAACAATGACTGCAGCTTACACAATACAAGGAGAAGTTCAAACATCAGAGAGTATTAACTTTATTGAACCTTAGAGATTTCACTAGATATCTTTGAAAGATCACGCCATAGAATTGCATCTAAATAAAATCTGGAGCAAAGACTATGCTGGTGCCATCTAAATTTACTTGATCTACATAACATACATGCTTTCCAGAAGAAAAAAATAATACTTGCCACCTTGCCCTGGCTGCTGAGCCACCTTATAAAGTGTTCAAAAAAAGATAACAAAATCGGATAATCAATGAAACATTTACAATGATTGGAATAAAATAGAAACATGGGAGAAAAATATCATTGAACAGACCCAGAAATGACGGAGGTAATGAATACACAACGAAATGTCAAAGCAGCTGTTATACAGAGGCTTCAGAATTGGAAGAAACATGAAAATAATAATGAACGAAATGGAAACTATGAAAATCTCAAATTGGTCTGACAGTTTAAACATTTAATATCTTAGATAAAATTTCACAAGATGTGGTTTAATAGCAGATTAGATACTGAAGAATATAAGATCTGTAAAATTGAATATAGAATCAGAAAATTATTCTACCTGAATTACAGACAAGAAAGGTAGAAAGATGAGGAGCAGAGACTCAGTGACATAAGTTAATTTTCATGTGGTCTCAGATTAGCATGGAGAATCTCAGCTGTGTGAGGGAGGACCTTTCAAATCTGAGAGGAGAAATTGTGCAGAAGGAAGTCTAACATCACAGAGAAAACAGTGAAACCAAAGTTGATTACTTGGGGAAAAAAACATAAGATTCACGTATCTCTAGACTGATCTAAGTATAAAAAGGGAGAAATATTAAATACTGGTATGAGGACTAAAAAAGGAAATAGTACAAATACTATTGGTATTTACATAAATTTGCTAGAGTATCGTGAAAAACCTCATATCAATAAATCTGAATACTTTCATAAGGGAGCAAATACCTTGAAAGACAAAATTCAACAAAACTGACTGAGAAAAGAAAATGTAGAAATACTAAATTCTTTAAATAAGGTAGATTTGTAATTAAAAGATGTTCAAAGAAAACTTCGGTCCCAAATAGTGGTGAATATGAGGAAGCATTTGAGGAAGAAGTAATACTAACTTTATATCAATTCTTCCACAAATATAAAAAGGAAGAAGAACTTTCAAAAGAAGATATGAGTGTAGACAATAAAGCACAGGAAAAAGTGCTCAAGAGGATTCGTCTTTATTGAATTCAAACGAGAACCACAAAGAGAAACACATGTACACACACAAGACCCCACAGATTAAGTCTCCTTTGAGCTTTGCTAAATATGTGAAGGAACTGGAAATTTTTTGTAGCTGTCATTGTTTGTCAGGCCCGGGCTGGGTTCCAACCCACCATCCCTGACCGCTGAGCCACCTTATAAAGTGTTCACACCCTTATAATAAACAACCACATTTCTACTCCTGAGCATTGTACCCAAAAGAAGTAAAAATGTGTGTCCACACAAAAACACGTATGCAGGACTAATGTTCACAGAAGCTTTATTCATAATAGTTTCAAACTACTAACAACTCAAATGAACCTTAACCGGTGGACTATATGTTTATTAAAACGTACATGTAAATGATATTTTAATAAATTCGATTTAAAAATTCAGTAATTATATGGTCACATGTACTGTGCTTTAAATGCATATTAATGTATATTCTTAGCCTACGTTGATGTGTATTCTCATCAAATGTATAAGTTTGGGATGGAAAACCTCACAGGAAGCTGCAATGTTTCAATTCAGCAACTAGAACTAGAATGTTTGCTTGTAAGACATTCTGTACTGTGCAATACGTATTTTAAATTGAAATGTGGCAGTCTGATGACGTCCTAACTAATTTCCCTGTTATGATAGTTTTCTATACTTAGTGCTTTTACATTAAATCAATTGCTCTGTAGGTATTTGAAGACAGATGAGATAGTACTAAAACTATAAGCTGAGAACACATATTATTATTTTTTTTACCCTAAATACAGATTAGCATTTCCTTTTAGCAGAGTATAACATACTTGTAAGAACTGGGGTTTAGATATGGAGATATTTGCCATGTTTCTAATTTTCGCATCATTTTTGATTTGTAGCAGATACTAAAGGAACACATGAGGACAGTTTTGCCATGTAATACTGTCTCATGGACCTACCATTTTAATGACTCAACAAAAATCCTTAACTTAAAGAATACATTATCAAGTTAAGTGATTTTATTGACAGCCAATCATTCAAAATCTTAAAATTCAAATAGCAAATTGCAAGCCTTGGTTGCTTATACGAGCTGAACCTATGAATCTTAGAAGCTGTAATTGAAAGCTTAGAAGCTTTCATCTATTTAAAGAAAGTGAGGAATTACTGCTATACTTTCAGTTTTGGTGACCTTAATATATAAATCAGTTGAATGCTTACTGTATGCAGTATTCTGTGGGCAACAAAAATATAATCCAAATATAGTTATTTTCAGCAATATGCAAACAATATGTGAAAAAATCAAGATATGTAAATGTGGGTGGAGTATCTGATTCCCATAAAGGGAAAGAAGAATGCAATAAAGATTCAGAGAGTAGCATGATCAGACAATATCTGAGAGTAAAAACAAATAATAAAATTAGGAAACAGAAATTTCTATTCATAATAATTTAATAATATTCCATTATTTATTTATTTTTTATAAATAATCTGGATATTAACATATGCTTATAAATAAGGCACGGACCTTTGTATGAAGGGCTTGCCTTTTTTTTGTTTATTAAGTCATAGCTGTGTACATTAAATGCAATCATGGGGTACAATGTGCTTGCTTCATATACAATTTGAAATGTTTTCATCAAACTGGTTAACATAGCCTTCACTGGTTAACATAGCCTTCACTTTCTTCGTTATTGTGTTAACACATTTATATTCTAGTAAATTTCTCATGTATCCTTGTAAGATGCACCATAGGTGTGGTTCCCCCAATTACCCTCCCTCCACCCATCCTTCCTCCTCTCCTCTCCCCTTCTCTCCTTCTCCCCTTCTTCTTGGGCTATAATTGGGTTATAGCTTTAATAAGAAAGCTATAAATTGGTTTCATAGTAAGACTGAGTACATTGGATACTTTATCTTCCATTCTTGAGATACTTTGCTAAGAACAATATGTTTCAGCTCTATCCATGTAAACATGTAAGAGGTAGAGTCTCCATCTGTCTTTAAAGCTTTATAATATTCCATGGTGTACATATAACACAGTTTATTAATCCATTCATGGGTCAATGGGCACTTGGGCTTCTTCCTTGACCGAGCAATTATGAGTTGGGCTGCAATAAACATTCTGATACAAATATCTTTGTTGTAGTGTGATTTTTGGTCTTATTTTAAAGTATACAATACTTTGTTATAGAAAACCACACTAAGGTGGAGCAGGAAACTACGTATTCAATACATGCCTTCATGGCATTTTCTTAGTTATTGTGTTAAGACATTTATATTCTACACCTAGTAAATTTCACATGTACCCCTATAAGATGCATCATATGTGTGGTCCCACCAATTATTCTCCCTCCACCCAACCTCCCACCTCCTCTCCCCTCCATCTTCCCTTTCTCCTTCTTCTTGGGCTATAATTGGGTTTTACTTTCATAAGAAAGCTATGAATTAGTTTCATAGTAAGACTGAGTACATCGGATACTTTTTCTTCCATTCTTGAGATACTTTGCTCCAGCTCCATCCATGTAAACATGTAAGAAGTACAGTCTCCATATTTCTTTAAGGCTGCATAATATTCCATGGTGTACATATAACACAATTTATTGATCCATTCATAGGTCGATGGGCACTTGGGCTTCTTCCATGACTTAGTAATTGTGAACTGGGCTGCAATAAACATTCTGGTAAAAATATCTTTGTTATAACATGATTTTTGGTCTTCTGGATATATACCTAGTAGAAGAATTATAGGATTGAATGGCAGGTCTATTTTTAGAACTCTAAGTGATCTCCAAACATCTTTCCATTCAACCCAAAGCAATATACAATTTTAATGCAATCCCTATTAAAGCTCCACTGTCATACTTCAAAGATCTTGAAAAAATAATACTTCATTTTATATGGAATCAGAAAAAACCTGGAATAGCCACGAAATTACTTAGAAATAAAAACAAAGCAGGAGGAATTATGCTACCAGACCTCAGACTATACTGTAAATCGATAGTGATCAAAACACCATGGTACTGGCACAAAAACAAAAAAGTAGATGTATGGAACAGAATAGAGAATCAAGAGATGAGCCCAACATCTTACTGTTATTTGTCTTTGACAAGCCAATTAAAAACATTCAGTGGGGGAAAGATTCCCTATTTAACAAATGGTGCTGGATGCACCTGCTGGAGACCTGTAGAAGACTGAAACTGGACCCACACCTTTCACCATTAACTAAGATAGACTTTCACTAGATTAAAGATTTAAACTTAAGACATGAAACTATAAAACTACTAGAAGACAGTGCAGGGAAAATTCTTGAAGAAATCGGCCTGGGTGAATATTTCATGAGGAGGACACCCTGGGCAACTGAAGCAGCATCAAAAATACACTACTGAGACCTCATCAAACTAAAAAGCTTCTCTGCACAGCCAAGAACACAGTAAGTAAAGCAAGCAGACAGCCCTCAGAATGGGAGAAGATATGTGCAGGTTATGTCTCCGACAAAGGTTTAATAACCGGAATCCACAGAGAACTCAAACATATTAGCAAGAAGCGAACAAGTGATCCCATCTCAAGGTGGGCAAGGGACTTGAAGAGAAACTTCTCTGAAGAAGACAGGCACTTGGCCTACAGACATATGAAAAAATGCTCATCATCATTAATCATCACAGCAATGCAAATCATAACTACTTTGAGATATCATTTAACCCCAGTAAGATTAGCCCACATCCCCAAATCAGAAATGTTGGTGTGGATGGAGAGAAAAGGAAACATTTCTACACTGCTGGTGGGAAGGCAAACTAATACCTTTTCTGCTCACAAGGATTATGCTCAAAAGTTGGTGACAAAAACTGAACTGGTGACAAAAGCTGAACTGAAATCCCCTCCCCAAAGAAAGGTTTTAGCAACTCAAGATTTATGATCTCCTGATAGGGTTGTTTATTCAGTTATTTTTTTCACACTAAATTAAATACTTAATAGTCGGCATATATGGTGAAGAAATTGTCATTTATAGGCATAGACCATGGAGCTCGGGGCTTGAAAATACAGGAAGTCCAGAAGATTCATGTGCAATTTAAAACACGAACTTTATGGACACCCTGTATTAAGAATACAGGAAGAATAAACATGACAAGTTAATTGTGGAAGAAGACACATTTATATGATTATTTTATTTTATTTCAATTTATTTTACCTTTTGAGACAGAGCTCCAACCTATCCCCCGGGTAGAGTGCTGTGGCATCATAGCTCACAGCAACCTCCAACTCCTAGGCTCAAGCGAGTCTCCTGCCTCAGCCTCTCAAGTAGCTGGGACTATAGGCGCCCACCACAAGGCCTGGCTGTTTTTTGGTCGTAGCGATCATTGTTTTTTGGTGGGCCTGGGCTGGATTCAAACCTGCCACCTTAGGTATATGTGGCTGGTGCCTTAGCCACTTGAGCCACAGGCGCCAAGCCTACTTTTAATTTTTTAAATTAAAAAATTAATTATTCTAGCAAAGAAATGGCCTGAATATATTTGAAGGCAAAAGAAAAAAAGAGCCAGCAGAATATTTGAGACCAATATTTGAAGATAATGAAAAGAGAGAGACTGTGAGTTTTTCCTTCCAAGAGAGAGATAATATAAATCATTTCATACAATAAAGACTTTTGGACACTTAGCCCATCTCTGCTATTGAATATAAATAACTTTTAGCAAAAAAGCTGCAATTGTAAAAATTGAGATATTTTAAAGTTAAGTATCACCGTCTCTGAGGAGAATGAAGGAAGAAATAAAGGCTGTGAATGTAAAAACACTTAGTACTGAGTATGGGAGTGGTGTGATTGCCAAATGTGGAATCTGGGACATCTACTGGGCTAAGGCACTTCTGCCTGGCCGCGGTTCTGTAGCTTCAGGGGGTGCCATTCTTTTATTGTAGTCATCATGTATATTGCTATTAATAACATTCCTGGCTGAAGTCACATTACAAATTAACCCTCAGTCATTGTCTTAGTTAAAAGTAAGGCAATAAGAAGCAGAAAATTAAATATTTCAGGGCAAGGTGGAGGGTCTGGACGAGTTGAAGGATGGTATGGGTGTGTACTGGCTCTCAGGTCAAGAATATGGGAGCACTCAAATGTTGCTAACTAGTTATATATGACAGACATATTCTTTAGTTAAACTACTTATAATCAAAATGGAATAAAATAAAATATTTGAATAAACATGGCAGAGAACGTGCAATATGCCTGAACACACTTGATTTCAATGTGGGAAGTTGAAAACAAATTATAGAGTTATTAATAGATGATTAAAAATGAGTTAGCAGACTCATGTTTGTATGTTAAAGAATAGAGATTTAAACTTTGTCTGAAAGTTTAAATATGTCTCTATTTTCCTGAACAGAGATTTAAATTTTCTAACATTGACTAATAGTAATTGCTAGTCAGAATAATGAAAACTTAACCTCTATAAAGTATCCTGATTTCTCCTTATATTAATATTTTAGATTTTAATAATTGCTAGTCAGAATAATGAGCACTTAACCTCTATAAAGTGTCCTGATTTCTCCTTGTATTGATACTTTAGATTTTGTGTGATATTTTTTCAAGGATTTAATGAGATAAATAATGATGTCTATAAAATGGGAAATTAATTCCGATCACATAATGTCTTTACATGCTGTATTAGTTATATTGTTATCCGTTCATCACAGTGTTGACTTTTACTAACTTAAATTTGGCCTTCCTAGCAGCTATGGTTTTAGCAGATTCTTTTTATTTTTATAATCTGATTCCAATTATCCTAACTGACTAGTTTGTCCATGAAAAAGCATAACCTTTTGCTGTACTAACCAGCTTTATATGTGGAGTTTACTTAAAAAGATAAGGTAAAGCAGACTGCATACCGATAGTGGTGAAGTTAACTATTTCAAATCTTATTTTAAGAAGGAATAGTTAACATTACATTACATTTACAGTCGCGAGAGAAGTTCTAAATTCTAAATTAAAAATAGGAATTAACCACCAATATTTCTGTTATTTGAGAATCATATACTTCTACTTCTTTACTTAACATGTAAGATTATGAAATACAGGGTGAGAATGTAAGCTACTCCTTGGGGTAGTACACTTAATGGTTTAGAACCAGACGTCATGGTTCAAAACTCTACTCTGTCACTTACTGGAATATAATTTCGGATAAGCTCTTTGCACCTAAGTTCTCGTATGTAGGAAATAGGGGTGACAATAACAACCCACCTATCCTATAGGGTTGTTAGGAGGAACAAAATGTCGTGAAGTAGAGTGTTTATAAGAATGTTTGGCACAAATAAAGTGGAGATATTCAAGTCGTTCTGCAGAAATTTGTCACTTCACAATTTCTTCGGTATTTTAGTAGAAAGGTTTGCAATAAGTTTAACGCGTTTTTCATTTCCTTGACTGATGTTATTTTGGCTATGAATTCAATAAAACATCATGATCTATCTTAATGAATTAGTTTTCCAACTGTTTAAAGAATTGCTATCATCTTTCAGGATTCTAAAACTGCCAACCACAGACGCCAATCAACCTTGACACAGTAAGGATCTGAACTTTTGGCCAGGAGGCCATATTTAAATTATTAAAAGCTCAGCAGCCCAGTCAGACAAGCACAGCTCATCAGTCTGTTGACCCTGTATTAAAACAGCTTCTTGGCACGCTCCTTTCCATCGACTTCCATAAAACTATTCTGCGTTCTTTTGTACATGCCTTGCTAGTCCCTTTATCATCTTCTCTGCTGGATCATCCTAATCTGCCCAAATAGTTAAGAACTGACATCATTCGAAATTCAACCCTAGCTGGTTTTCTATTGACATGCTAAAATCTCTTGCCATATGATCTTACCCACACAAATGGAATTAAATAAACTATACATTATAATTCCCATATGTATAATTGTAGCCCATTTGCCTCCTCTGATTTTTCAACTCTATTTCTGTACTTCAATAGATAATACTCAGGGATACTTCTTAGGCAATCAAATTGGATATGCCCCAAGTTAAATTCATGATGAGTCCTCTTGAAACCTGGTCCCTTCTACTCATTCTTTCAGTAACAGATTCACAATTCACCTACTGGAGGAAGTTATATAAACTTCATCCTAAATAACCAAAAAATCACCATAATTTATTGCTTTTACTTTCCACTTATTCCTGGAATGCAGACATTTTTCTTTCTACGTTTAAACATCACTTTCCCTAGCTTCTATCAATCTCTCACCAAGGTTATATATAGTATTAGCCAATCTCCTACCTTTACATACACACCCCAGTCCTCCTTCCACTCAATTTTCCTCATCACAACCAGTGTTTTCTAGTAAACAAGTGTTCTGATTATCTCACTTATCATTATTCCAACTGTTTCCCATTGCTTTCCATTTCTACCTTGTTCTTCTGTGCATACATTTAATGTATCACTTCCTAACAAATCATATTCTTTCTTTCCCTGGAAATCTCTGAATTCACACCCTAACTAACTCCTACTGGAACCCATTTAATCATAGCACCCAAACTTCTTTGTAACTGTGATCATAATTATAGTTAAGTACTCATCCACCTATTTAATTATTCCAGGCTTTAATAATTAATCCTTTAATTGCAAAAAGGACTTCCAGAATCTTTAAATTGAAAAAAATACTTAAAAACAATATAAAAAATTATTATAATTAAAATCAAAATTCATTGTTGAGTTGTGTCACATGTTTTCAATATATTAAGAGTATATTAGCAGTAAACAGATATTGAGTTGTACTTCATCATATCACATTATTGATTTATGATCAAGAAATAACTCATAGCCTTTGAGATTAAATGCTAAAGGATGTAGGATGTCAAAGAAGGTAGATGTTTCCACACCATTTGCCAATGACTCCATGAAACACTTGAAATTTGATTTGTGTTTTAAGATCTATCTCTATCTTAAGATTGTGGTTTGTAGTTTGAAAATAATTAAAATCTGAAAGTCTGAGAGCAGAGCTCAGCTTGTCACTCAGAGCCTGCACATGAGCCTTGATTACTCAGTTGTCTCGTTTGTACCTTTACTGGTCCGTTCCATCCCCTCCTCACTAAATCATCCCCCAGAGAAGCACATGATCAGAATGGGAGTTATCACCAACTTGGCATTCTTACCTAGAGGGGAAACACTGAATCTCACAGTATCTGTTAAAAACAAGAAAAGCCTACTAGTGTAAAGCAAATGATGATGATATATATAAACCCTTCTGGTCACAGTGACTCACACCTGTAATCCTAGCAGTCTGAGAGGCTGAGGCATGAGGACTGCTTGAGCTTGGTAGTTTGAGATAAGTCTGAACAAAAGCAAGACCCTATCTCTACTGAAAATAGAAAAATTAGCCAGGCATTTTACTGGGCTCCTGTAGTTCTAGCTACTCAGGGTGCTGAAGCAGGAGGATCTTTTGAACCTAGGAGTTTGAGGTTGCTGTGAGGTAGGCTGATCTCATGGCACTTGTAAAACTAATTGTTAAGAATTGAATGGCCTAAAAATCAAATAATTATTCTCCCAACAAAAGCATCTGAACACCTTCTAATGGAACGTAAATAAAATGTAAGAACATTCCCGTGTTATGTGCCACAGTATTCAAATATTTTTTTCTTTTTTTATAGAAGATATATTAAATGAATAATATGGTTAAGAGTATAAATGAGGAAATTGAGAAAATCTGTGAAGATTTTCCCTTGTGTGCACTCCTATCGATGACACACATTTGCAATTACAGAGTATGGTTTTTTAAATGTGATTTCTTTTGATAAATTAACCAATAGTGCACTCAGAGCATTTTACTTGCATTATGGGATGTTTGTGTTAAATATATTAGTATCATTTGATATGTGTCTTCTATCAAGCTTCCCAATGTATGCACATGAAATTAGCTTTTAAAAGAGAATGATTATTTCTGTCAGATTAGTATGCTACTTTTTAAATTGTGAACATACATTGTAGAGTTTTGATAACATGGAATCTGAGTTATTACATGTCTTAATATTTAATTTTATGGCCTACTCTATTGTATAATCTTGAACAAATTATTTAACATCTGTTTCAAAAG
Source organism: Galago senegalensis (assembly GCA_963575145.1). Lineage (NCBI taxonomy): Eukaryota > Metazoa > Chordata > Mammalia > Primates > Galagidae > Galago > Galago senegalensis. The sequence continues at coordinate 30,222 of CAUYTI010066421.1, read as the reverse complement.
TAGTCTTCTTCTATTCATTGATTTATGTGATTGCTGCAATTGCCAAGGGGGTCTTCTTCATAAAATCCTTTCCTAAGCCATGACTAGATTAATCAACTTGGTATGTGTATACTGTGGAATACTATTCAGCCATAAAAAGATGGCGACTTTACATCTTTTATATTTAACTAGAGTTGAAACACATTCTTTTTGGTAATGGAAAAGCAAGTACCAATGTATGTCATTCTAATATGAAACCAACAGGTAAACAACTATAGTCCACGTGAGAGAAAAGCACAATTAAATGCGAGTGGAGGGGAAGGAAGTGAAGGGAGAGGGAAGAGGGGAGAGGTGGGGGATCGATGTTCTCTCACCTAATAGGAGAGCACAGCCCCTGGGTGAAGGGCTCAACTATATCTTGATCTTTACCTAACAAACTCAAACAATGTAACTTAATCATTTGTACCCGCTCATCAATCTGAAATAACAAAAATAAAGCAAAAAACAATCAAAAGTAGTCTTCTTTATATCTTTGTTCATCAGCAAAATAGAATAGAAAATAACACTTTCCGCAGAGGATTGTTTTGCATTTTATAGGCATTAATAAAGAGTCTGGCATGTGGTCAGTACACGATGCATGTGGGCCATGTTGTTATTCCATGGTTGTCTCCATACCAATGCTCTTCAACGTCCTCATTTCTTTCCTCCAGGATTGTCAGTATGATATAGGGTGGGTGGTGATGCAGCTCCACCCCGCTTGTGGCCAGGGAGGACCTGCCCCGCCTTCTGCATCTCCACCCGCCTAGGATGTTGGCAGCAGCGAATAGGAGGAGTCCAGAGCTGGAGAACCAATCACGGCAGAGAGCGAGTGCAGCGGAAGCCTTCCATCTCTAGTTAGTTGGAGCCCAGCACCTCATGCATCTCGGCCAGCAGACTGGACTGTAACCATTCGTTAATGCTTTCATTCTCCCTGACCCCAGCAGGAAGGGACTGGACCCAGTCATTCATACACTCATGCATCTTGGCCAGCAGAAGCGACTGTATCCATTCATTCGTTGCCCAGCCCTGGCCTAATGTAATTACAAAGGACCCATGCGACTATATATACCTCTAGAGACAAAGAACCCAGGCCGAGGGGAGTCTTTCCTACTGGGGTCTCTCCCTCTGCCAGGAGCTCTGGTGTTTTTTCTGTACTCTTTTCTGCACAATAAATCCTGTATTACTACTAATCTGTGTTTGGTGGGTTCATTCTTCAAATCCACGAGACCAAGGACCTACTAAAGAAAGAAATTCCAGTAACAAGTAGATCTCTAAAGGGACATTGGAATTGTCAAATCTGTAGCCTCTCTCTGTACTTTCCAAATTCATTTCGCTTCTTTTTCTCTTCCAGCTATAGTTCCCTGCAAGTGAGTGCGGCTGTGCCGATGAATGTTGTCTAAACCAGGGGGCATCAAGCCTTTTCCAGGCCCATTTAAAGATGACGTATTTCACAACGGTCCACGTTTTTTCTCTTCCCTCTGCCCCCTAGTCCAGTTGAGAAGATCTAGGATGGCTTTCAGGGTAAATAGCCACAGAGCAAAGGAGCTTAGGTCACTGAATGACGAGGCACATGATATAAAGTCCCTCAGATAATTTGTATTGCATTATTACATTAAAAAATAAAGGTTTTTTTGTGGTATGTCTCTGAGAGTTTGTTGTCGTTATTGTTGTAACTGTTAGGTGACTGTATGAGCACAGTATATACCTGCTATTATTACCTGGATTATTATACTATAATCCCCAGGGTTCAATAAGTCACTATAACTAGTTTGATGAACATGAATCTGACTCCACCAGATAAATAACCTTTAAAAAAAGTCTTAGTACATAAAATGATGAAATTGCTAACATTTATTTTGTAATGAATAAGTCCTTCTGATTTAGTTTTTAAAATAGATAAATTTGACAAAGAATAGTGTAAAATTTTAGCAAACACAAATTTTCAAATGTTAATCTTATTTTATCAAAGTATTATGAAGCTGAATTAGCCTTCTATTCAGTTTATGTTGTTCAAAAATGACTAAATAGGACAGAAAGTGAACCCGTTCTTCATTCTACTTGTGTTAATTTATATTTCCCACTTCTAACTATTAAAAGCAATCGGCAGATATCAAAGTGTCTATCTCACGCAGTACTGTGAGAAGTTTACACTCGCTGACTCATTCTCTCATATTCATAATGGTCAAAACATTTTGCAAATGTGCCGTAGTGGCTCACCTTAGACAAAGTGAAAAGGGAAATTGAATTGGGGAAATATGAGAACTGCTGACGAGCGCTCTCTCTTTCACCGAGGGCAGTGGGAGGAAATATGAAGAGGAATTTCAGCATGAAGGAATCGGAATTACTTCCTGTCAACAAGGGCACTAAAATATATGTTTTTTTGATTGAACAATAAACTTAGGCAATAAAGCAGTAAAAAATCCAATAACGTCTGATTACACAAATATTTTATGTACTATAAGTCAATAGGCAATTTAAAGCAAAAACAAAACCACCAAATTTTGCTGGGGTTAGGGTTGGTTAAAGATGCTGTCCATTACACTTTGCCATGAATTGAACATTGATAATTGTTAATCACTCGAAAATGTGTCCTTCGGAAAAAGTTTTCTTTCATTTGCTTTTCTGGCATACAGTGCTTAACAGAAGTGAATTTATATTATGGTTCTTCCATAAACCTTTTATGGAAGGTGATAACCAATTTATGCCCGAGATAAAATGTCTAACAATATATTTTCATTTACTATACAATGATTCATTCCCCCAATTAAATAATTGAAAACTATTTTATGCAATTATCTGATTGTTTAATGTGTATACTGATACTAAACTGATTAAAAGAAAATGATTCTCTGTTTTTAATAGCCGCTCATGGACATAGTCACCTAATGAAATTGAGGCAGGGGAGAAAATGGAGTAGAGTACAATTTTTGTCCTAACTATCTTAAGAAGAAAAAATAAGATGTGTATAATCTGCTAAACCATCTTCAACGGTGTCAGCTCAATGAGAGGCATTAAAATGCAATTAAAGGGCTCAAGATTTTCTGATGCTAATATCCTTGAGGGAGATTGTTGATTAAACTACTAAATGTGGACCTACAAAATATAAAACTGCAAATATCAAGGGCTTATTGTCCTGATAATTTGAGTTTATATTTATATTGAATACTTGGCTGAAGTATTGTGTGATTTTTATATTTGTTTTCTTATGGTTCAAGAATATATAAGTGCTTATCTTTGTCTTAAGTTTTTCAGAGAAGACATAATGAAATTATTCATCTTTCTATTCTATTACATATTTTCATCGCTTTTGAGAATTCATTCTTTGTATTAAATAAATCTGATAATTGAATGTCTGTACCAACTGGAAAATTCAGGACACATGGTAATTTGGTGGCCCCTTAAGTGTCCAGTCTTTTCTAAGGATCAGGAGCAAGCCAAAAGCTGTTTCTCTAAAAGAAGTTATCATCTGTGAAGGTATCACAGAGGGTGTCATCTGTGTGCCAAAACCCTAAGGGTCTCCACTGTGATCCATCCATGAAAATCTGTCAAAGACCAGAAACTCTGTCTCTATCTGCCGCTGCTATATTGGGTATAATTAGATCTGCTGGATCGTTTGGCTCAAGCAGAGGAACAGCTTGTATGGAAGTGTGGACCTATTGCAGACCCTTTTTATGCTCTGGGTCCCACTCAAAACAATTACATTTTCAGATCACTAGGTAAATGGGCAGAGTGACACATCCACTTGAGGCTGCCTCCACACTTGAAAGTCTCTAGCCCGTTTAGATTTGTATGTCTGTTTCGGTTGTAGTAGGGGTCAGATGCCACAGATTAACCTTTGTCCTTGAAGGAATATTTTGACACGCCTTCCACAATTGGCTATGAGGAAGTTTCAACTATTTTAGAATAATAATATTTGAGAGGTGGGTATGAGATAAGATGCTAGCAATTAGAATGGAGTAATAGGATTTTATCTAATGTAAATCTAGATTAAAGAATTAGACATAATTATCAAACTTCTAGTATGGAACTATTATACCACCTTTAAAATAATTTTGGTTTTAAACTTACTTTTAATTTAATAAATACAGAATTAAAAATTCTAACTGACATCTTTACCAGAGAATTAAGATCCAATTGCTGTACAAAGCATTTGTGACTATAAATGTTTTTAATAGTTGTACAATAGAAAAATTTATTAATTTCAAGCAGTTTAAAAAATTCATTTTATGATAATTCCAGGCAAAGTCTCAGCAAAATACATGTATTTTGGAGGATTTGGTTACAAATGAGGCTGTCCAGATGTAAAGACTTCCATATGTAAAGCAGGCTGGCTATGGCCTTGGAGAGGCTCACGTTTCTATTTCTTATGGCAATCACTGACTTCTTGGAAGCGGGAGATTTTATTTAATTTTTTTCAACTTGATGTTTTTCTGTACTAGGCATAAGGAAATTCAAAGCTACCTGTGAAGTAAGTTCACTGTTCACTTTTACCAACTCGTCTGAGCCTGACAAGACAAAACACCTAAATACAGATTATGCGAAGCGGGGTTGTTAGTTACAGATAGGGAGCAAGGGGCGCGAGAAGTCTAAGACTCATTGTGAGTCAGTCTCTCAAGGTTCGAGAAAACATCCTGAAGTAGGTCCAGTCTCACCTATTCATGTCCAAACTGCACCAAAGCAAAGGTACCCACAAAATCACCCTGTCCTGAGTTCTGTACCCTGGGGTAAAAAAATCTCTGGGCTAAAGAATTAAAGGACCTGCTACTGAGAGCGGGCCTGAAACAGAGCCCAAGCTACCTGTCCTGCTTCCCTTTTCCTCAAGATGTTGCATTCTTAGCACATCTAAAGTCATTCTTGAGAACTGCCCACCAGAATGGGAGGAGTCCTGCACAGTTGCCTGCCCTGTGTTTTCCTTCCTGAGGGTAGCACATAACTGTGCACATATGTCTCCCATACCATATAACCTCCTGGGGAGAGGACACTGCATGCCTATGGGTTTCTAGAAATCTGGAATAGCAAGAATAGGCAGAAGAGCAAAAGATGTCAGAGAATTTACAAATAATGAAGTTATTATTTTAGAGGTGGCTGCACCTACGATTGTGCAGGCTGTGTGAGCTGTAGGGCTTCTGTAATGACAGTTTGCTGCGGGATATGCTTTTTTCTTTTATGATTACCCACTGAAAACAAAAATATCATGACCTTCAATTCTTATCCCCGGTATTTCTCAACTTAGAAACAGAAACGTGTACATGTGCTGGAAGACTGGACATGACCCCTAACGCCTCTCCTTTGGTCATCTGCTCTTAAAGAAAACATCAGCAAGCAACATTTTTATTTGTTATTTTTTGTCCCTGTATTATCACATTGATCGGTTTTTCTCTCGTGATTCCTATTTCAGTTTCCTGAGGCTCTACAATTTCTTGTTTTAATAACCAGGAACTGCTTCTCCAAATGGTCACTATTTCCCAGTAGACATGGCTGGGAGGGAGGCTTGTCCGCCTCTGACTACTCTACTCCTTCAAAGGCCCCTCTTCTCTTAGAACTGACTGCAAAGTCCTCACAGTGGCAGCAACCTCTTTGCAAGTTGTAGCATTCGGACTTCACACTCTCTGTTCATTAATTCAGCTTCACAGCTTTAATTTATTTGTTAGAATTGGGCCAAGTTATTTCCTCTCTAGGCCTTTCCACGTAGTCTTCTCTCCAGACTTGGAATGACCTTCTGTATAATCTATCCATGCCCAGAGAACTCTATCTAGTTCTCATGAAAGACTTCTGTGAATTCTTGAACAGGTTAGTAATAATCCAGTGTGAAATATAAAGATCTCATGGACACTGTGTCAGTAAATGAAGGAGTCAAAATGAGTGAATCTTCTTATGAAAATACGTGGGTATAGATGCCTGCCTTCCCTGCTTGGAAGAGCGAGGACTGTTAGGCATGTGAAGATACTCTGGCTGTTATCCTGTTTAACTTTTTTGAGTCGGTGAAAGAATGTGAAGAATAAAGAAAACAAGAGTTGAACATATTGGTTTCCTACTTCAGTTGCTGGTGGTAAACGATGTTTAGCAACATTGTGACAACGGATGTGGGAATAAAACTTAACTTCTACTTCAGAAAGTTGTTGCATTTAGTTCTATGACATTAGTGCCCAAAGCAGCCATCCTGAGTAAAGTCTCAATCTAACACTGCAGGTGTCTGATCAGTGGTTTTGCTATTCCATACCCCACATTCAGGTCGTTTTATCAACCAGAGGGCCAATGGGTATGTTAACTTCAGATTAAGACAAAGTGTAAATCCTTCCTCCCTCTCTTCTCTTTCTCTCTCTTTCTTCTTCCTCTGTACATCTGTGTAACACATATATATGTGTTATTGTTAAAGTGAGTGTCCAATGGTTGTACATGAATAGTAAAAAACAACCCTTAATTTTAATTTGCATTAAGACTTTCAATATTTCTGAAGAATGTAAGAAAATTCGATTCAGAAAACTGAACCGTGTACTCTGTTGAAAATAATCTGCTTATTATGAACCATAACAAGAGGAGATAGTTCATGCTCAATGGTTGGAAGCACAAAATTAAAATTGCAAATAGACAAAAATGAAGCAAAATAAAATTAATAATCACATTTTCATTAGCAATTTAAAACGACAAGTATCGGTAATCATGAGATGTAATGTTTTTTATATATTGTGTGCCTAATGTACTATAAGAAATAAAATGCTAATTAAATGGGAAAATATGTTCTCTGTTTCACAAAATAAAGCCTTATAAAAAAGAATTATAGTTTGTTCATTTTTAAGTCATGAATAACAAACTTTTTATTTCAATATGTGGTTAACATTGGTTTTATAAAAGGCAGGCTAGCTATTAATATTAATAAAATGTAAGTAATTTGTATGCACATGCATTTTATTTTTTAACATTTTAATTATAAGTAGTATAATCAAGAAGGTACTGATAATAGTATTTGATGTAAACTGGTGATGACCTTACAAGATTTAAAAGTTATGTGTCAATATTCTCTTTTATTTGCCAATTACAAAAAATGTAGAAAACCAAAACAATCTGCTGGATTAATTTCACCTGTTTATTTGGAAACATTATGTAAACATGTGGTGCAAATCTCTACTGCTAATCATAGAATTGGGAAAAATTCCATGCTATGAAATTTGCTATGGAAATATTTGTGTTAGTCTTGAAGAGAAAATCTAGCCCAGTATTAACTGTGGTCCTTCAAAAGCTTATTCCTAGCCACTTTACATCTATATACTGTATATATCTTGATGGGGAGGTTAAAAGTTACTAGTCTCTGAGGGAAAAGGTGAGCACATGTACGTGTGTGTGTATATGTGTGTGTTTGTGCATTAAGTGAGGAGTATAAAATAGAAGAGCAAAGGGATGAGAGTAATCTGTAATCCAGGAATTTATTCATCCTTTTATCATGAAGCACTTTGTCAGTACATAAACAATTAGCAGACAGACAACTGAACAATGAGTGTCTGGAATCTTCCATGACGGCATTCTTCTAAGGACTCCTGTCCATCAAGAATGTGACCATTGTAATCTCTCTATCACGTTTAAAGTTCTGCCGGAAATGTCTGGGGACAGTAGCAGACCCTCCTAAAACTGGTCAGCTTGGAACTTTTACTCAATCAAACGAATAACTTACTCTCTGACTATATCCATCCTTCTATTTCTATCCAAAACTATAACAGCATTTCATTGTTCTTAATTTACTGAGAACTTAAATCTAAGAATTCTCCCAGGTTGTATTTCTGACTTCCAGTAAGAAATCGGAAAAGTCATTTGCTCCTCTATGAACTTCCAACACACTATTTGTCAGGAGGAGGAGTATTTATCTGTCTTCTCCCGGTACTTGGTTTAATTTATATGGGTGCAGAACTTTTCACTTTATATCATATTTCATGAAATACTCTAAGCTTTTATTTCATCTTCATGTACTTGCTGCCAATTGCTGTCCTTGTTTTATTTCCCAGTAACATTTCTAAGATCACTGCCTCTGTGATCTCTAAAGAAAGAGCACTCAGGTCTATATAATAACAGATTATCTTCTTTTGTTTTGCTTATACAGTAAACAAATGTGAATTGAATGTGTATATTTAGACATTACATTTATTATAGCATCTTGGCTCACTCTAAACCTTATATAGGAGAAGACAAAAGGTTATATTCTGATTGTTTTCACATAACTAGGTTTAAATACTAGTGACATCCCTGATAATCTTAGATATTTATTATTGCTATATTTTTTTTTTTGGCAAACTTCAAAGAGCAAAACCTTAGACTATTTTGCTAGGAGGGGCTAATAATGCATTTTTTAAATCCCTAAGTTAGATATATACAACATATACCTCTACTATTTTTTTTGTATTCAATTTATTTTAAAGTTTTTAGCATATACTGAGAAATTATTGTTGTATATATTTGTGGGGCCAAAATAATGTTATAATTTTTAATGTAATGTGGAGTCATTAAATCCATTGTATTAATCTATTTATCACCTCAAGTATTAGACATTTTTGCGATAAGAACATTTGAGATTTACTCTCTTAGAGATATTGAAAATTAAAGGACTCAATTAAAAGCTATATTCATCATGCTGTACAACAGAATATTTAACAAGCTGCAAGTTATTGCAACTTGGAACACTACTAGTATCTCAGAATTTGGAAATAGGTTCAAAGCAATATATGTTTGTGAGGTAGGAAAATCATACAATTACACACATAGAATCCTAAACTTTATTTTGTCTCAGGTTGCAAATGTATATATATATAAATCTCTCTGCCAACACAAACACATGTCTGTGTACTGTTTCTACTACAGGGCTACATAAATAGTTTATTAACAAGGTAATAAGATGGTGTTTACTGTTTGTTACCCCTAGAGGCAGACCCTAAATCACAGAATTCTTGCTTTTCTTTTGTTGCCTTTATTAAAGTTAAGACTTTTCATGAAATATTTACAATTTAAAACCTAGGAAGTGATGTATATATCAGGAGTTTGATACAACATACATTAATTATAAAAATTGTTATTTTTAAAGAAAGATAATAGTAACAGTATGATGAAACAATGTTTTCAAAATAGATAATGTATTTATTTGTCTAGTATAAATTTTGAACAATAATTAGCAAATTAAACTGAAGCAAATTAGATTGACTTCTAGTGTCAGATTTAATAGCACAGGCTAAACATTTCTAAAAAGTTATAAAAAGAATTAGTGCATATTCTTAACTAGGATAGAGTTATATAAAAGAGTGGTAAAAGTGTGTAATAGTAACAAATACTTTCTACACTAAACTATAAGTCCTATATAGAAAAAATGTTATCAAGAATTATCAAGTTAAACCATAACATGAATTTTATCAAAAGGTTGACAATATAATAGCAAAAAAAGTATAATGAAAAATGGATATAAATTATACTGTTAGTGAATGGCAGGACAAAAAAAAAGAATGATGACTTTGAGATATAATTATTATGTCTCTTATCTCTCATGTATTATCATTTTAATATTTCTTTCTCTTTTTCTCTTATTTATTTCAAACCTACCTTCTCTAACCCTATTTTTATCACAGCTGATCATATGGGAAATGAATGATTTAGTCTTAATTCTCTTAAATGAAAGTGAATTCTGCTTTGAGTTAATTCATTCATTTATAGCATGTTTATGCTGATCCTTGGAAAGTTGTATCATCATATATAATAATGATACTCCCGGTTTTGTCACCACCATTGTGGTAGTGATGCAAAGAGCATCTTCTTTCCGTGGACACACCTGCCAGCTGAATCCATATTCCTCACTGTTGCTAGTTAGATAAATCTGGCATCCCACGGCCACTCACGTCCTTTGTCTATCTTAAAAAGCCACATTCTTCCCCCCTTCACCATATACCCGATTATTATTTCAGGGAGAATAGTCCACGTTTTCTAATAATAGAAAACAAACAAACAAAATTCTCACATCTCCTATCCTTATTCCCCGTACATATACTGCTTACTCATTCATCTTATATCATTTCACTCAAATTCTGTTTCCTCTTGTAGATTCTCTGATATGTGATAGACTGAAACTGCTCACTTCTGGAATGCAAACTCCAAATCACCAATTTGAAATGAATTATCATAATTATTTTTCTATATCTGTTATCATTACATTAGATTATAATTTCACATGAATTTTCCTGTCCTCTTCTTTAGTTTTCCTAAAATTTTGTCTTTTCCTGAGGTTCTTCAATCCAGGCACATTCTTCTACAGTTTCACATCCTTCCTGCCTAACAATCTAAACACGTATTTATGTCAGTCATTTCCTTGGCTTATGGAAAAAATTACATACTTGTATTATTCCTAAAATTTCATTTCTAAAGCTTCTAATTTTAATTCAGTACTTAGGACATTAATTCATCAATATGTCTCCAATCAGTCCCTTCAAGCCCTTTCATCTCTCTCTCTGTCTCCCCCACACACATGCGCACGCAGTTAGTATGTGTAGCTGCCTGCCTGCTGCTATACTTGCTTATACATATAATGAGTTCTTAGTTCTAGGCAGATGCATGATGAAAAAATAGGAAAAGCACTCCAGGACCTTAGAATCTGATTTATTTAAGGAAAAGCACTCCAGGACCTTAGAATCTGATTTATTTAAGTAAACAACTAATGGAGACTAAGTATAATGGTCAATTTTGTAGAATATTGCAAGATGATACATAGTATTAAATACAAGAAAAAGAGGGGTAAGGGATCAGTAGGACTATAAGAGGTATTGAGTTGGCACTGTGATTTTCTTTATGGTAGCAAGGGGTTCCCTGACAGTGTGATAGGTGTATAATTGCTTGCTATAGAGAAAGAAGGAAGAGGGAGTTTTTTAAGGACATATAGGGAAAAAACATTTCCAAAGTCATAACATTTGTTGCGAAGTTATTAAGATAGGGACATGTCTGAGACACTCAAAGCCAGTGTGGCTGAGGTGGCGTATTCAGAATAAAAAATAAGAAGAGAACCAAGAAGTAACTGGAGGCTAGCACTCAGAGGGTGACAAAGGCCATCCTAAGGATTTTCAATTGTTACACATGATGAGATGACAAGTGCATCACTCAGGGTTAGTTAAGAAATATAAACCAACTATATTCTTGAAGAGAAAATAGTAGGACATGGATAAACAGACATTTACGTGTGTAAAAGTCCATGGGGTAAAGTCCACACTTTCCAACTAGGGACCCCTGAGGAGAGCTCTAATGCCTCAGTCTACATTCAGTATTAGTACCTTATATATGATGACTCAGAAAAGTAAAGTCATACTGGGTTTCGGTTGTTTGTTTTAGGTACAACCATCATATATAGTTAACTCCCCATGAGGCTATAGGTGTTAGTTGTGGGGTAGTTGAGCAGGAAGGATAAGTGAGGAATGGGAATTCAAGTCACTTGACTGTCCTATTTAATTACACCTTAGGCTCTGCTGTAACCCAATTCCATCCATGCTGCTTTTAGATGATTAGTTTAGTGTCACAACTCAATTTTATGACTCAGTGAATCAGATAATATCTAGTTCATCAAGTACGATTAAAGTATAACCGTTTGGTTGGTTTCCTATCATCAGGTTGTGGTTCAAGCCGTACTAGGACACAGTGTCAAGGCATTTTTATTCTAATCCTAAAATACTCAATAGCGCTTTTCCTATTGGACTTACTGGAGTTCCCAAACTGTATTTGAAATTTCCAGAAACTGTTTGAGGGTGAATGTATCTAAGAAGTTATAAATCACAATTGGTGGATGCAATCATGGGGTACAGTGTGGTGTTTTTATATACAATTTGTCTCTGATTCCCATGCACAAGTGGTAGCCTTATGGGCTATCTCACTAAATGGTTCAAAGTAGCACACAGACATATGATAAATGTAACCTCCATACATTCAAGAGACTTGGCAATTATTGAGCTTCTTTCTGAGGTTCTGGGTCGCTGAATTTTGTCTGAGATTTTATTCCACCTTTTAGCCTAAATATTTTATTAACAAGTTAATGAGCATTTGCTGCTTCTTAATTACAAGCTCTAATCACCATATCAGCAACTCAAAGGAGCAACAAGATATCCTGGACAATATTAGGTGTTCAAGATAACAGTGAGCTTTACTATGAAGGGACCTGCAGAATTGTGTTTGCCCTAAGCATAGACAGTGAAGTGGTACTGACATCCTTACAGTGTAAGAACACATAGATTCCGATGGCCCTTCCTATTTCATAGGTATAAACATGTAAAAGCTCTTGTACAAAAAGATTCTGAGGTTTGGTTGGATCTTTGTGCAGCAGGTGTAAAAGAAGACAGCACCTGATTAAAATAACTATAATGCAACGTCATTCATAACTATCTTTTTGTTTTTTCCAGAAGTCATTGAGAAATTCAAAGAAGAATTGATAGGAAAGACATTTCTCCAATTTCCATGCCTTTTAAGATGGCAATACTATCTGCAATTCATCAGCTATTGTGTATAATTTTTGGTTTATTATTTTTCTAGAAAGCGGAAGTTCTCAGGACTTCTACTTTTCCTGTTTACTGTAGTTGGTTCCCTGCAAAGTCTCAGGAAGCTGATATAGAAATTCAGCCAGGTGTTTCTCAATTGTGTACTCAGGAACAGATGAATGGGGCACTGTGTGTGGACACACCGAGACGGAGCCAAGCAAACCTGTTCATTTGTAATGTGATCACCTGTATTATTGATTAATTTATTTCCTCCAAGCTTCAGAGTCAACCATTAACAGCTGTTCTGCAATAATCAAGGGAATATATATATTTTTTGAGACAGTGTCTCAAGCTGTCACCCTGAGTAGAGTGTTGAAGCATCATAGCTCACAACAACCTCTAACTTGTGCTAAAGCAATCCTCTTGCCCACAGTTCTTCTATTTTTAGTAGAGACAGTGTCTCACTTTTTGTTCAGGCTGGTCTTGAACTCATGAGCTCAAACAATCTATCTGCCTCAGCCTCCCAGAGTGCTAGGATTATAGGCATGAGTCACCGTGCCTGACCATCGATGTATTGTTTTAAAGCATCTCCCTCATACATGGAGTATCATGTTGGGATTTTTTTCAGTAGAGAGCATGGGAAAGATGTCGTGGTGGAGGATATCGTTCAGAGCTTTTGACTATTATACATCTATTCCAATATTTCTATTTTTCTAAGACTTGATCCTTCTATACTATAAAAAATGAGTTCTGTATTTATTATAGGCTATGGTGGAATCCCATATTCCAGTCATCTAATCAGGGTTGCAAAAAGTGCTCCTCCTGTGACAGGAACCAACTCAATACATCTAAATACGGTGGTAGATCCCACTCGCCCAACATCACACACCTTCCTCTATGACATACCATTATCAGTTGTCCTCACAAATGTACCTTGGGTCCTACCAGGCTAAATAGTAAAAGCCTTCCAATTCCTTTAATGACTGTTATTTCTCTTCCAAGTAGAATTTTGTTTTTCCCAATTTAATTCAGTTATTTTACTCTAATTATGGATCTGGATCTAATGAAAGGCTGTTTGGAGAGCTTATAGAAAGGCCAGCATCTGCATGTGAGATAAATTTCCCTCTTGGGAATTTATAAATTCTAGAAGTAAAAGAAGGCTGGAATCCTTACATAGAAGTGGATGGAGGGGTAGCTCAGTTACATCATGAGCCTCAAAATAGTTAGACTTTTTAGAATCACCCCAAGTAGCCACATTCCACTTCATCAAGTTTTCTCAACCACTTGATTAAATTTGGTAGAAATGACCTGCAGTGAGCTGGATTTTATTTATTTTGTAAATATAATACTGTAGCCACACACATTTATATGGGAAATTGGATATATTGGCTCCAGAACTAGAGGAGGTAAGAGATTATTTCAAGATAATCATGGAAAGTCTTTGGTATTCCTGTCTGATCCTGAAACGAGATTTAAGGTAATATTCTGATCATTTACTTCTGTATATTTTCCAGTAGAAAACATCATTTTCCCATAGCTATTTCAAGCATTTCCAAAATTTTTATTATAGATCACGCAGCTTCATCTCCCAAGTCTTTGTCTTCAATTAAAATGTCATTCAAGGCAATGATAAAGTATAATTTAAGTGCACATTTTGTAATTGCATTCTATTTGACTATCCAAACCAATTTACCCCTGATGATAAGACTATTACTGTGTGAAATCAAACCAAGTCAAACATAGAATTCCAAATTCCAATGTATAATTCTCTGTTCTTGAGAACATTTCAAACACATAACAATAGGACAGAAATCCAATGAGGAAACACAAGTCACTTTAGTTATTTCTAATCAGAATGATTTAATACAGGGAGTTTGATGATGAAAAGCTATTGAAAGAATGATCAAAGTATTTTTAGCTTTTAGCTATTGGACACTATAGGCTTCATAGGGAAACAATGATTAATTATGTCAGTTGCTTTCTACACCAAAATGGATGGCTATTAGAAGGTTGCCTGGGAGCTACTGGCAAAATCTCAATATTTGCTTTATTGCACAGAACACGCCTTCCCACACTAGCAACTAGACAAATAGGTTTTCATTCCCTTTCATCTCCAAAATTTTCTATGCATACTTTTCATTAGCAGCATTTACCCTGAAGCATGATTTGTAAGAAATGAAAGTTTGGAAATTTGAGTCTTTCTGGACCAGGGGAAAGCAAGAAGGGCTGCAGGGTCTTACCTTGCTCAGAGAGGCATGATTGATTTGAGCAGGTGGGTTCTAAAGTTTCAATAAGCTAAGCTATAAAATAATCAGTGGCTTTGCTATACTGACCGTGGGGCACAGTGAGGAACATGAGTCCAAGAAGCAAATTAGGAATTCCTTTCATTAATCAAGAAAAGAGATAATGATGATTGGTTTCATTATGGCAATGGGAGAGTGAGTGAGGAAGTTGAGACTAGCACTCTTCCCTGGTGGAGTAGCTCTGGGGTGTGAGTCAGAGGGTGGAGTCAGAGAACATTGTTTCACTGAACATTAAAGAACTGAATTGCAATTTACAATGGTGGGGAAAACTTGGAGTTGAGTAAACTGAGGAAAAAGACAATAATTTTAGCTCATACATACTAAATTTAGAAGTTTAGTAGATATAAAAGTAAGCAAGTTGAATAAATAGTAAAATATTTTAGTCTGGAATTTGGAGTGCATAACTTGGAAGTCATCGGCACATAGATATTATTTAAAGACATGAGACAAAGGAGATCTGGCTTGTAGTTCATGCCTTCAGGTAAGAGATTGAATACTAAGGCCCAAGATATTCCAGGATTAAAAGATCAGAAAAACAGAAGAATTCTGAAAATTAAAATAAAAGGAAACACTTAGTGAGGGAGGAGTTGAAAGTTAAATCCAAATGGGAGAAGGAAAACGTGTTATCACTGGGGACAGGGAAGCCAACTGCCCCAAATGCTGCTGAGAGGTCCCCTCAAAAAGTACTAAATACTCTGCCACCCTAAGACGGGGTTACTTGTTCTTTTCTTGCTAATACATTTGAGTTCTCTGTGGATTCTTGTTATTAAACCTTTGTGGGTGATATAACCAGCAAATATCTTCTCCCATTCTGAGGGCTGTCTACTTGCTTTACTTACTGTGTTCTTGGCTGTGCAAGAGCTTTTTAGTTTGATCAGGCCCCAGTAGTGCATTTTTGATGTTGCTTCAATTGCTTAGGGCCGATTTCTTCAAGAGTTTTCCCTGCACTTTCTTCTAGTATTTTTATAGTTTCATGTCTTAAGTTTATATCTTTAATCCAGTGAGAGTCTATCTTAGTTAATGGTGAGAGGTGTGGGTCCAGTTTCAGTCTTGTACAGGTTATCAGCCAGTTCACCCAGCACCATTTGTTAAATAAGGAATCTTTCCACCACTGAATGTTTTTAATAGGCTTGTTAAAGGTCAAATTATGGTAAGGAGCTGGGTTTATCTCTTGATTCTCTATTCTGTTCCATACACTTACCTCTCTGTTTTTGTGCCAGTACCATGCTGTTTTGATCACAATCGATTTATAGTATAGTCTGAGGTCTGGTAGCGTGATTCCTCCTGCTTTGTGTTTACTTCTGAGTAATGTCTTGAAGAGAAACTTCTCTGAAGAAAACAGGCATATGGTCTACAGACACATGAAAAAATGCTCATCATCTTTAATCATCAGAGAAATGCAAATCATAACTACTTTGAGATATCATCTAACTCCAGTAAGATTAGCCCACATCACAGAATCCCAAAACCAGAGATGTTGGTGTGGATGTGGAGAAAAGGGAACACTTCTACAGTGCTGGTGGGAATGCAAATTAATACATTCGTTTTGAAAAGATGTTTGGAGAAGACTTAGAGATCTAAAAATAGACCTGCCATTTGATCCTACAATTCCTTTATTAGGTATATATCCAGAAGACCAAAAATCACATTAGAACAAAGATATATGTACCAGAATGTTTATTGCAGCCCAATTCACAATTACTACATCATGGAAGAAGCCCAAGTGCCCATTGACCCATGAATCAATCAATAAATTGTGTTACATGTACACCATGGAACATTATGCAGCCTAAAAAAAGATGGAGACTTCACTTCTTACATGTTCATATGGATGGAGCTGAAACATATTCTTCTTAGCAAAGCATCTCAAAATGGAAGAGAAAATATCCAATGTACTCAGTCTTACTACGAAACCAATTTATAGCTTTCTTATGAAAGCTATAACCCAATTATAGCACAAGAAGAAGGGAAGAGGGATGAAGGGGGGAGAGGAGGGGGAGGTTGTGTGGAGGGAGGGTAATTGGTGGGACCACACCAATGGTGCATCTTACAAGGGTACCGATGAAATTTACTAGGTGTAGAATATAAATGTCTTAACACAATAACCAAGAAAATGCTGTGAAGGCTATGTTGACCAGTTTGATGAGAGCATTCCAAATTGTGTGTAAAACCAGAACATTGTACCCCATGATTGCATTAATGTACACAGCTATGATTTAATAATAAAAAAGAAAAATATTTTTTAAGAAGTACTAAATACTGCCTGTTAGATTTAGTAGTATGAGGATAATTACTAAATTTAATGAGACAAAACTTTAAGAAAATGTACTCAGCAGTTATTAAATGGACTACTTGAATGAGATCAGTGAGACAGAAGACAATATAGAAGTAAAAGATTTTGAAACTCTCCAAAGTTTCTCAAGTAAAACATATACAAAGAAATCACCTTCAACAGACTGGATGAAAAGGCATTCTCATGAATCATAGAACATTATTTTAACTGTTCAAACCACAGATATCAGCCAGAACAATTCTGTATAATGTGTAAAACAGCAAAGAGAACAAAATAGAGGTTTTTGATAGTCCTGTACCTTGAAACCTAGAAATTACCAACTAATATTCACTTTTCTAAAAGTTTGATTCTCCAAAGGGAATAGACAGAGACAAAAGTATATTAAAAGAAGAGCCACAAGTGGGAGTCATCTCTCTAAAATTCCATTTGCTGCTACATGCAAGTGGGGCAGAGAAATAGTGGTGTTCCATGCAGTGGAATAGTTCTCATAGATCTTGTAACTATTCAATAGAAAGTCTGAGAAAAATAAAATAAAATAAGGTGAAATCAAATACAATGACCTACTACAGCAAAAGCTGGAGAGGTTTGGACACCAATAGGAAAAGGGAACATAGAAAACAGATTTCTAAAAAATTGAAGGAGCATTTTAACAAAGGAAATATGTAATTCAAGAGGTCAAAGATTAATCAAATTTGATTTGATATAATTAACTAATACATAAATAATTTGGTTGTCAACCTTTGTCACCTTTCTAAACATTATGAAGTGACTGGAACCCTGATTTGTAGATTCAACCAATCTTATTCTGCATATGCAGAATTGAATGATTAGATACTTAAAAGCTATTAAAATAGTTGAACACTATTTCATTTTGATTATTAGTAAGTATAACATTTGTACTTCTATCATGGCCATTGACATTAAACTACAAATTTACTTGCAACTATGTGTGATAAAGTAACAGACTCTCCTTCTTTCACTGACCTTGTCTTATGATTCTAATCGTAACCACAGAGAAATGTCTCTTCACATCATCAGAGAATAATGAATAGACTCTAATATAAAAGTTTACAACTTTAAGCTTTTAATTCAATCTCTTTGAGTTCTTTGTAATCTTTTTTTTTTAATATGGAAAGTTTTGAAGGGGTGCTTCTATTTCCAGCTCTGTAATATATGAACTTGCAATTAAATGAGAAAATTTAAACAGTGATTCTACATTGATTATTATCAAGAGAGCATTTTGCAATTCATAAATCCTAGTGAAGCTTATTTTGCAACTTGTCATCTTTTATAAATCACCATTTTCACTGTAAAGAAATAGAAGTGTGTAGGAAATACAAAACAGCAAAGCATATTTTAACCTATCTAAATGTGGGAATGAATTGTACTTTCTATTTGAAGTAGATAAAATGAACATTTATCAGAAATATAACTTGGTTTCAGCTAAAGAACACTCAGACATACTTTCTAAATAAGACTGCCATTGATCTGAGCAGATAAAGTGAAAATAAATCAGGACTAAATATAATCATCTACTCTTTGACATGATTAAATACTTTGGGGTTGTTATTTATTTAGCTTACATACTCATTTTACTTTGTAAACAGATGTTAGTGATCTCAGTTTCAGAAGAATAATTTACTATCTCCTTCTCTTTGTCAAGGGAAAATGAAGGAAAAATAATTTGATTCTTCACCACAAGGGAGCCCTCCTGTGGAAAATGTCTATAAAAATGGTGTATGCTATTTATTATGGTAATGTTGGTGCCATCACCAAGGAAACAGGCCGGACAATGGGTTGTAAACTGGAAGCTTGCAGGAGATGGGTCTCCCCATACTTGTCTGGGAAAAGGCCCCCAGCAACCTCTGCAGCTGCTGTTTATTGAGAACAAGCTCCCCTCCCCCGACCTCAAACCCCACACTGGAATTGCATAGCTGATCATCAATATTCAACTGCCAAGGTCTATTCATTACCATCTAGAGATTGTATGTTTCAAAAACCTGCCACTTTGTCTCTGCAAGCCTGCCCTCCGGTTCCTACACATCTTGCTGCATAGGTTGCTACATAGATTGCCACATAGATCACTACATAGGTTGCTACATATCCTGTTACATAGGTTGCTACATATTCTGTTACATAAGCTGCTACATATTCTGCTACATAAGTTGCTACATATTCTGTTACATGAGTTGCTACATATCCTGTTACATGAGTTGCTACATATCCTGTTACATGAGTTGCTACATATTCTGTTACATAAGTTGCTACATATTCTGTTACATGAGTTGCTACATATTCTGTTACATGAGTTGCTACATATTCTGTTACATAAGTTGCTACATATTCCCCGGTTTTTGTTTAAGACATTCTTGCACAGAATGAAGGAAAAACCTGTAGTTGTTTATTCCATTTGTTCTTATCAGATAGCTCTCCTTCTAGCTAGGCAGAGAAAAGAAAGAAAAAAGGAAAAAAAGCACAAAATAGTTAACAAAACTACATCAGAAGACCCAGTGAGGGACTTCACCAAAGTAAAGGGATTTGTACTCTAAACAAATAAGGGTAATATTAATTTTACATAGTTCATCACCTGTTTTGGGGCTGACCCACAGAGTTCTTAATGCTTCCATAAGAACTATTAATCAATTCCCAAAGTTTTCTGCTTCTTCACATTACCCCTTGCACCCATTATATATCCAATAAAGATTCTCTCCCCTTTACAAGACCTTTGTTATGACTTCAAATTTCCATTACCAAAGCCAACTGCTTTGTTCAGAACTTTATTAGAGCTTAGAGGATGTGGACTGAGCTTATCCTGGCCTAGAGATTGGGAGGTTTCTTAAGTGATGGAACCCTATATTGATCCTTCCTCTCAGGAGCTCTAAATGCCAATGGGAAAAAGCACGCTGACTACTTCCTGCTGAGGATGGAGTATGATAAGGGAGGCAGATAGAAGTTTCTCAAAGGAATTTGATCTAGGGTTCCAGGAAATAACAATTGGGGTGGAAAGTTTGAAGTATAATATTTTCATAAAACTTCAGGCCTAAAAATTTGAGGTTCCTTATTCAGGCTCAAATGAGGGAATCTTATATCTATAGAAAGAGTTACCAATGATGGATTTGTTAGGGTGTTGGTGAGGTCTCCTGCTCAAGTCAAGGTTTAATCCAGCGAGCAGGCAGCACTGCTTTTCTTATTGTTCTGTAACGATATGAGCAAACCCTCAACCCCAGTGTAGCACATAACCTGAAATGGAGCACATCCTTGGGATGTAAATATATAGTGAACAATCTTCACAATATATAGTGAAACAATCTTTTCAATTATATACAAATACCAATTAGAAGGAACCATAGAGGGCAAAGGAAGGCCAGTTTGCAAAAGACCCATTGACTTTGGGGAGATAGTGAGCATTCTCCATTTCTCTTTTATAGTAAAGATGAGAGATTTCCAGTGGAGGGCTCAATACGTCCTTGTTCTAACTGTTTCTGAATTAAAAATCGTAAAGTATCCAGTTTTTCTTTTGTTAGTAGCCACTGCTCCACCCACACCGGATTATCACTCTTCCAAGATAACCTGAGAGTGTGTTTTGGGGCAATGGCCTCTAGATTAAATCTGACGTCTTTGACCAGATTTGAGAACAGTTCTGGCCTTTATGTCCCAATCATACGGAATATGTCATTGCTCTTGCACAAGTCCCTGTAATAAGCCTTTAGAAAACGGGACTGCATGCCATACTGTGTTACAACCTGTTTTACATCTTTTAGAATCTTAAAAGTAAGCATATGATGACTAAAGTGTTGGCCCCCTTGAGGATGTTAAGTGGGTGTTGAGGGCAGTGTGGGAAGTTTTGTATGAATAGTCAGTAGCTGTAACAGGAAAAACTCCAAAGTAACTGCTTAATCCTGACCTTTAGGGTTTGATTCAGCTTAGCTTTATTGAGGCATGAAGGTGGCAATGGATGGGAGGACACAGAGTCCAAAGACTCCGGTTCCTCCACGTCCTAATTGAATCTGCTGCACCACCTCATCACTGTCTTTGTCAGTCTGAAGCTGTTGTGACTCCACGGACCAGAAGCCACCCATTGCTTTCCTATAAATACTTTTGCTATTTAAAAAGCTCTCCCCACTACAATTGTCATTCCCCTGCGTAGGACAGACAGGGATTTGTTTAATATTTTGCCAAAGGTCTTAATATCCCTTTGGTAGGTGCCTATGATTTGCCAAAGGTGTCCTTCTCCCTG
Organism: Galago senegalensis; assembly: GCA_963575145.1. Taxonomy (NCBI): domain Eukaryota; kingdom Metazoa; phylum Chordata; class Mammalia; order Primates; family Galagidae; genus Galago; species Galago senegalensis. Next base: position 8,895 of record CAUYTI010066421.1, on the reverse strand, counting down.
AGTGATCCTATTGCAGGTTACCTATGATTTGCCAAAGGTCTTAATATCCCGCCTGTAGTTTTAATTGATCACTCATTATGCATTGCAATGTATTTTTTTTCCTTTTTGAAGACTGCCTTTGATAGTTACTCAATTTGCTTGGCTGGGTAAATTGCAAAGCAATTGTCCTCTGTTGACTTACTGGAACATAAAAAAACATTTCAAGGTCGTACTGAAACTGCCAAAGGGAAAAACTTCACTGTTTATGTGTGTTTTATTTTATTATTGTTTTAATAATCCTTATTTTGTGGCAGTATTTCTCAAACACAATGCCTTCATTTAAAGTAAAAATCATACAATATAAAATGGAGTAGATGATTTAAAAATTAACTGTTTCTGTAAAAATAATTGAATTGGCCTATAAAATGCTACATCCTAGTTGAAAAGAATTGAATTTAGTTTACGTAAGATTAATTTATAGATTTCCTTCACTTTACCAATAAAGTCTTCCTGAAAATTTAGAATATCATTTCCTGAAAGAAGTGCCAAAATTGATATAAGACGTAAGTGCTTTGGCTAATGTAATGGAGTGTGAGGCATTTAGAGAACACTGCTCATAGAATGTTTTAAAGAATGTAGATTGAAAAAAATTGCAATGGTTCCTCATTCAATGAAAATACTCTTGTGTTATTCTCCACCTTTTTTCTTCCTTTTTCATTCCTTTTCTTATTCTTTCCATTCTTTATTCTTTCATCTTTCTTTAATTAGTCAATTAAATGATGTGTGATTTGTATTCTTTTAATTAAGTTTTAGGAAGGGACACAGGAGTTTTAATATCAAAATGGGAACACATACACAGATACAAACATAGATAATAGATGAAGTAGATTATGGATAGATAGATAGACAGGGAGATAGAGAGAAAATTATGGAGATTTGGCCAAAGTTATTTAAGAACTAAAAAATAATGTGTGTATGACACTGTTTGAGTGCATAGACTCAGTACAGACATGACATTCACCCCATTTCTCCACCCAATCATCTACTTTCATTAATCTGTTCTTTAAAAAAAAAAGAAACTGGTATTATCTGCCCTGTGCCCAGCACTGTGTTAAATAGTGAAAAATAAAATTTCCAATAAGATATAGACCTGATATTTTTACAAATCTTATATTATGAAACAAGAGAAAGGCCGGTAATCCAACATTGCAAGGCAACGTCAATAAAACTATAGTCAATTATCTCCACATCATTTATGACTATGCGAGAGTAAAAACCTTGTGTATGCCAGACATTCTGCTAGGTATATTATAAATTTACATTTAATTCATCTTAAAATAAATTCATAAATTAGATATAATAATTATTTCGTATACTTTGAACATAAGAAATGTGAGTCATCAGAGGCTAAGTATTTTATTTGAGAACTCTTAACAAATATATAGAGAAGCCAAGTTTCAAACTGAGCCTGTCCTGCCCCGAATCCCATTTTATCTACCATTCTACAGAACAGCCTCTTATTGGCAGAAAATAAGTCTATCCATTTCCTCTTTGATGATAATTTGAGATTTTTATAACCTGCCAATTTCGATTGTGGTGTCCTAATTTTATCACTGCAGTTCTGAACAAAAACGACAGGACATAGTTATCATAATACATATGCAGTTGGAATTTCAAAGGCGTGGTGAAGTGGGGATATAGCGGCTTCTTCCAGGGAAATAGTTGTCAATCTGGGCTTCAGCCAGAGGCTGAAATTGCAGAGAATACACAGGAAGAGGACCACCATTGAAGCATAAGAAGACCAGAAGAGTATGAGATAGATAAATAGAACTTTATTCTTAATGAAATATCCTTTTATACACATATTGAGGTATTTATATGTCACCTTTGGAGACATATTCACTCAAGTCCATTGCTCATTTTTTAATCAGGTTATTATTTTTTTTCTGAGTTGTGCAGTGACCTTAGGTGCTTTCAGTATTAACCCTTATCAGACCAACAGTACACAAATATTGTTCATCATTCTTTAGGTTGTCTTTTCATTCTGCTAATTATTTCTATTGCTGTGAAGATGTTTTTAATTTTGTTGTCCCATTTGTCTATTTTTACTTCCCTTGCCTGTGTTTGGTTCATATCCAAAAAATTATTACCAGGACTTAATGTCAAGAAGCTTTTCTCCCATGGTTTCTTCTACAAGTTTTTTGTTTCAGGCCTTATGATTAAGCATTTAATTATTTTACATTGAATTTTGTGTATATTATAGGCTATGGAACCTATTTCATTCTATTGCATGTCAACATACAGTTTTCCCAGCACCATGAGTTGAAGACACTTCTTTTCCCCACTATGTCTTCTTGGCAACTCAGGTGAGGCTCAGCTGATCATATGTGTGTAGATTTATTTGTCCTCTCTCTTCTATTCTGTGATTCACGTGTCAGTCTCCATGGCAGTTCTGGACTGTTTTTAGTACTGTAGTGGTAATATATTTTGAAATTGGAAAGTGTGATACCTACAGCTTTGTTATTCTTTCTCAAGATTGCTGGACTATTTGAGGTCTTTTGTGGTTCCATATACATTTTTAGGTTTTTTTTTATTTCTGTAAAAAATTCTACTGTGATTTTGATGGTGATAGCATTTAATCTTTTTATGATTTTGGTATTATTGGTCATTTTAACAATATTACATTTTTTAAGACATGAATATAGATTGTGTTTCCACTTGCTTGTGTCTTTCTTAATTCCTTTCATCATTGTTTTGTATCAGCCATTGTTTTGTTAATCATCAAAGAAATGAAAATTAAAATTTTACACTGTTATGATGAGTAATAAAGAAAAAATAATTGTTAAGGATGTAAAAAAATTGGAACCTTTGGGCAGTGCCTGTGGCTCAAAGGAGTAGAGCGCTGGCGCCTTATGCCTGAGGTGATGGGTTCAAACCCAGCTCCAGCCAAAAAAAAAAAAAAAAAATTGGAATCTTTGCACACTGTTGGAGGAAATGAAAATTGGTGAAACCACTATGGAACACAGGATAGCTCTTCCTCAAAAAAATTAAATATCCAAAATAATTGGAAACAGATTTCTAAAATGTATTGGCACCCATGCTTACAGCATTACTCATGATAGCAAAGATATACAGAGAATCCCAAATGCCCATCAGTCAGTGAATAGATGAAAACAAAAGGGGTACACAAACAATGGAATATTACTCACAGTAAAAAAAAAGGAAAACTCTATTGTATGTGACATCTTGGATGAATAAAAAGGACATTTTGCTAAGTGAAATAATCTAATCACCGAAGGGTCAAATGCTACATAATTCCATATATGTGAGATATCTAAAGTGGTTAAACTCAGAAAAAAAGACAAAGTGGTGGCTATCAGTTATAGGAGGCAGAGAAAAAGAGTTTCAGATATAAAAGATGAATGACTTTTAGTGAACTGTTTGACAACATAGTGTCTATGGTTTACCTATACAGCGCACTTAAAATTTTTTACCATAGATCTCATGTTATCTGTTTTTACCATATAACAACTGAGAGGAAACTTTAGATGTCATGGATATGGCTATTAGAATGTGGTGACAGTTTAATAGGCATGTGCATATATTGAAAACTATCAAATTATATATCTTAATGTGTATTGTATTTGTTCGTGTGTATCCAAAATGTAAAAATCAAGCACATCAAACATCCAGATGTGTGGCAAATACACATATTGCAGATGTGAATATGCCACTTAGGTTTCGACACGGGCAGAACCAGAGGCTGAAATCTAAGCCAAGGATAATCTGGGAAACGGAAGGCAATTTTCCATATAGAAGAAAAAAATATCCGCCAGGAAAAGGCCTGTGATAAATAACACTTGTATTCTTCCAGTTTTCTACCTACGTAACAAGAATAAAGTAAGACTAAGTTGAAACTTGGCTTTAAATGTATTAGGTTACTATGGTAGCTAGATCTCTGTTTATATTCGGTGCACGATATACATATGTAGATAAAAAATTGCAATCTAATTCAAGACAGGTACATAGCAGTGACAATCAAAACATACCATGTAACCCAGCACGCAAGTGAACAAAATATTTAAGTAAGCAAATGTCTTAACCATGATTGGTAAATTTGGAAGTTTATGACAAATTATTTTTTTAAAAGAAAATAATATGTAATCTTAAGTGTGTATTTTGAAGTTTGTCTGGAAAATATCAATATAATAGGAAAAACAGAGACATTTATTGAAGAAGATGCATCAGAAAATAAACACTGTACACAAGACATTGATACTCAGTCTTCTTCAAATGAGGCACCGTGGACCTCACACAGGTTTGCCAGCATCTCTTCCATTGTTCAAAACACTGAAAAATCTTTGTTGGAAGAAATTCCTGACTGTCACCAGTGTTCTGAAATCCCTTACATTTTATTTTTGGAAAAACCAGAAGTTCCAGGGCACCAAATCTGAAGTGTGTGGAGGTAGGGGGTTGAGTCACTTGGGTGATTTGGTGTTTTTCATAATAATTCCACAGGAGACATGAAGCATGGCTGACACATTATCAGGATGAAGCTGCCAATCACCGGTTGCATGTAGCTGCAGCTGTTTTCATTTTCATTGAACACTGAGGTAGTGCTCCTTACTCATTGTTGAGCCTGGAGGAGCATATTGAGGAGGACAACACCTTCCCATTCAGAAAACACAGGTACCATGGACTTCATCTTGCTGCTCCTTTGCTGTGCCTTTGTTGAGTCTGGAGAACCAGGCAACTTCCACTGGGATGACTGGGCCTTCATCTCAAATCACAACCGTAGACCCATAATTCATCTCTGGTCATGACCTTCTTAAGGAAATTTCCTTCTTTGTTAGCAGTTTGAAGCAAGTTATTAGCAAATGCAGCACAATATTCCTTCTGCTCTTGTAGCAAAATCCATGGAACACATTTTGCCATGACACATTTTATAGCAAGATCTGGCATCAAAGTCTTGGACACGTCAGTTTTTAGAATCCCCAAATTAGCTTCTAGTTCTCACACTGTCAGTTGCTGATCTTTGTTGATTGTAGCCTATGTATATTCAACAGTTTTAGCTTTTCTACTTGGTGCTGGCTTTCAGGATGTGGATCGCTTGGAACAGATTCTTGGCCATCTTTGACTCATTTGTGCCACACGTTCGTTTGTCTTGCACTAATCGCATCCTCCTGGAAAGCCTTCTGACTCACCTGAACAGTTTCTGGGGAGGAGTGCTCAAGCTTAAGGTAAAATTTAATGCAGGTTCATGGTTCTACTTACTCAGTCATTTTGAATGGCACGGCCACACGATACGCACACTCACACAATGGCGTCTTGTACCTCACTGACTAGTAGAGGGAAATTGTCATTTTCATGCACATTCCAAGACACTCTCCTTGGCTGCTTGGTTACAATGATGTCACACGTTGGGCAGTGCCTGTGGCTCAGAGAGTAGGGTGCCAGCCCCATATACCGAGGGTGGTGGGTTTAAACCGGGCCCCTGCCAAACTGCAACAACAAAAGAAAAAAAATAGCCAGGCATTGTGGCGGGTGCCTGTAGTCCCAGCCACTTGGGAGGCTGAGGCAAGAGAATGGTCTATGCCCAAGAGCTTCAGGTTGCTGTGAGATGTGATGCCATGGCACTTTACCAAGGGTGACAAAGTGAGACTACTTAAAAAAAAATAAAATGATATCACACAAACAATTCTCATTATTAATAATAACTGGTTATTTTCTGGAAAGACTTCCTATTTAAAAGTGTAAAATAAAATAGTAAAAATGAAAGTACATTTGGTTAAATAAATAATTCACTATAACAAACACTAAGACATAACAAAAGACGAGATCAAAAAAGTTTCATATGCATGAAAACGGACAACTGGTGTATAGAAGAATAAAACGATTGGAAATACATATGTAAGAAATACCTAAGCAGTAAAATCTCTAACATATGTGTAATTTGAATGTCAGGAAGAAGGAAGAGAAGGAATTCAGTCATGGAGGTAGTAAAGATAATAATTAAAGCCAGTAACTATAGTGAACTCTCCCATCCACAAGCAATTATGCACCTCCCACCTGCAAAATCGACTTGCCCCCTGGAAACCCAGCCCACTCACCTAATCATGAAATGAGACTTTAAGTGCAGGATGTTATCCTTTTCATCAGGTTCAAATTCCTGTTGAATTTGCAGACTAAACAAGCAGCTTGTCTGCCCTTCCCCACCATACAATCCACAAAAATTGGCAAGGTATTCTACATACAAACTAATTGATGACAAGGAAATTCAGTCAACTCTCAGTCATCAAAGGGGCTAATGGGAGTCACAGGGCAGTCACTAGTTCTTAAGTTGTCTTAAATTTTGCTGATCAAATGTCAGCAGGTTTTCTTCCTGGTAGGGTGTTAATAGGAAAAAAGTAAATAAAAAAAAAAGTGGTGCCAGGTTTCTCTACAATGGCAATAGTGCAGTTTCTTAAATGGATTCTAATTCTGTTTCTAAGATTGTCCAAAGTGTTCTCCACTGGTTTAGGCTCAGCTCTCTGCAAATATCTATCACTTTACTATCATCTTTGGTTGCCTATAAAAAGAACTTTAAAAAAATTTATCTATTTGGTGGCCCATCGACATTTTAAGCCTGCTTTCTGCCTTTAGACTATCCCCAGAGGACATCTTCTATTTTATCACTTTTAGTCACCTGTTGGTTTCTATGTAGAGTACTTCACCAATAAATTCTTCTCAAAATGTTGTGAGTTTTCTATGTATTTTATTTTAGTTGTCCATTAGCCAAAAGCTATACTGAATATTCTCTAGACATATACTGCTCTCTAGACTTAACAAAAAAAAAAAAAAATCGGACTGCTATAGAACAAAGCTCTATACTTAACTGATAGTCCCTTTTTTGTTCCCTTGTGAAAGAGTACACCTTGATGGGAGTCATAGGTCTCTACATAGAAACCATATAGCAGAGAGAGCCCTTCGGATTTAACCTAGGGTTACATGCTTTAATTGAACTTTAGTTCTTAAAGAGTCAGTCTATGAGATACAGTTTTATATTCACACTCCATCATTTTGCTTTCAAACTTGCTAGATCTATTCTGAAAATAAGATCTTTCTTGTACAGTAATGATTTTTGCAGCTAAAAATCATTCCAAAAGATTTCAAAAAAATAATGACAGACACAGACACAAAAATGCCCATGCTGACATTTGTATTGGATATATCTTTACTCTTTTAAGTTATTGTAGATTTAATTTTAGCAAAATATTGTACAACTAAATTGTAAAGGTCGGCCTTTTTTTAGTCTCCTTAAATAGTTTCTTTACTGTTTTTCCTGAATTTGTTTATTATGTGGTTCTAATGGTAATGAAACATGACATACTTTTATTTTTTTATCATAGTTATACCCTAATTTCTGGTATTATTTTTTAAATCTACTAACACTTTATGTACATTAAATGACCCTTAAACTCAGTGGCTGAAAAGAATGAGCATTTATTATTCTCTTATCAATCTATATATCAGCATAGGTCAACCACTGGAGGCAGGGGGCCTTTGGAAAGCTCTGGAATCACAGATTGGTTAATGAAAATACATGTGAATCAGCTTAAAGATAGCTGTTCATGGAGGAGTTGAAGTGGGTTATCTGAGGCTGCTTTGAGGATTTTTTTATTTTTTAATCTCCCATTCTCTTTCTGAGATCAACAACATTCTCAAAGCACTTTCTTCTAATAGCATGGTGTAAGTAACTACATGAAGTCAGATGAAAACAAGTTAAATGTCACAAACCAACATCAAAAGTGTAATGACCAACTTTGGTGGGAGGAATCTCAAAGTCATACATATAGTGGTTACAATTTCAGTTAAGTTTTCTCAAAAATATTGTTCACATACATACTGCTCATTTCTGCTTCATGTTCTGTTATAATTTAGCAATGAAATGAGACTTTGGGCTTGGTGCCTGTAGCTCAACAGGCTAAGGCGCCAACCACATACACCTAAGGTGGTGGGTTTGAGTCCAGCCTGGACCTGCCAAACAACAATGATGGCTGCAACCAAAAAATAGCTGGGTGCTGTGGTGGGCGCCTGTGGTCCCAGCTACTTGGGAGGTGGAGGCAAGAGACTCGCTTGAGCCCAGGAGTTGGAGGTTGCTGTGAGCTGTAATGCCATGGCACGGCACTCTACCCAGGGGGACAGCTTGAGGCTCTGTCTCAAAAAAAAAAAAAAAAAAAGAAATACTGTAGAGTCAAGGGATAAGGAGTTAGATCAGCTCAGTTCAATTTAAGATGTGGAGAAGTGAGGAACAGTATAATGAACTTTTCATGAAGGTAAATGTAATTGGTATTTTTTCTTTTATGAAGAGATAATAACAAAAGGAGTTTGTTTTTTAACACATTAACTGCATGTGAGTTATATTTAACTCATGCTAATTTTGAGCATGGGGCTTCGTGAAGCATATATAACTCACATGTCTCTTGACATTATACCTTACATAAGGGGTGGCCCTCTGGGCAAAATCCTGCAGTTAGTTTGTGCAAAATCTCCTTTGTTGTTGTCCTTATTATTAAATTGATATTGACAATTTAATTTCAAAAGTGTGGAGTAAATGAATAGAAGTCAATAAGTTTTGTTTTTCAATTTATGTTTACCTTTGAATTACACGTAAGCCTAACAAGAAAAATACTTTACCCTTATGAACTATTTTTCAAGTTTTCTCATAACTTTTGACATTTCTAATTTTAAAGTTTTATTATTACTTTTGTATTGATGTATGTTTTAGGATCATTTTGTTTTCTTTTTTTTTTTTTTTTTTTTGAGACAGAGCCTCAAGCTGTCCCCCTGGGTAGAGTGCCATGGCATTACAGCTCACAGCAACCTCCAACTCCTGGGCTCAAGCGAGTCTCTTGCCTCCGCCTCCCAAGTAGCTGG